>CABHPH010139492.1:0-43296 GCA_902168325.1 Peromyscus nudipes
GGGCTGCTCTTCCAGAGGACCTGGGTTCAATTCCCAGCACCCACATGGCAGCTCATAACTGTCTGTAATTCCAGTTCCAAGGGACACCCATGGCAAAACACTGATGAATATAAAATAAAAATAAATACAAATTTGAAAAATAAATAAATAAAAATAATAAAGCCAAAAATGGTTTTCCTATTTCTAGATCAATCAATTGCAATATTCTGTCTTTCCATTTACAAAAGCACTTGAGGCTGGTGTGAACATCAGGTAACTGGTGTGTATGCTGGAAGGAAGAAGATTGCAAAGATAAATTCCCTTCCTAATCCCCAGAATCTGTGAATCTGACTTTATGGGCTAAGACAAGTGATTAAGTCAAAGATCTTATAAGGAGAAACACCCTAGAATACCCAGATGGTCCCTAACACAATCTTCTGGATCCTTATGAATTATGGGCAGAGTTCACACACACACACACACACACACACACACACACACACACACACACACACTGCCTGTGATGTGAAGTTCAGAGCACAGACAAGAGAGAAGCAGTTACAGAAGAAGGAGCAGCAGCCTAGACTCGAGAACAGGCATTCTTCTGGGCTTCTGGAAAGAGCATGGCTCTGCCAACACTTTGATCACATGTGTGGCCCCCCAGACCTGGGAGAGAATACATTTCTGGGTTTGGGTACCATTCAGCTTTGAGACACGTTGTTACACCAACCACAGGAAACAAGCACAGTAAAGATCTAAGGAAATTCATGTAAGGCACTTGGAATATTTTAGATTCGTTTATTGCAACGACAAGGACTGGGAAAGCCTACCTCAGACGAACCTATTGTTTTCAACCTTTCCGGGGGCTGAGAAGATGGCTCAATGGTTAAGAGCATTTGTTGCATCGGACCTGTGTTCAATTCTTAGCACTCACACGGTGACCCAAAACCATCTGTAACTCCAGTTCCAGAGGATCCAACACCCTCCTCTGAAACTCGGTAGACACCAGGCATGCATGTGGTACACATGCTTACATGTAGGCCAAGTACTTATGTACATAAAATAAATAAATCTTTAAAGCAAAAAAAACCAAAGGACATTTCTAGGGACCCAAAGATGACACCAAAGGATGGTGAAATCAAGAGCAAAGTGGAAAGTGAGACATCGTGTAGACAATACTTGAGGCCCAGTTGCTAGATTAAGTCAATGGTTGGTCACAAAAGGGAAACTAATTCGTGTTGAAATGCATTGTGTCGGGCACTGAGCAAAGGCTAGTCATTCATATCTCTTTTAATCCTTGCAGTTCCCATCCAAGGAGTACTGCATTTGTTAGATGAGAAAACTGGGGCCCCAAAACATGTGGGTAACGCAATGATATAAACTTCAAATATCTAAAGTCCCGCTGCATCTACCACTTCATGACTTCCGTGAATTTAGTCTAAGAAGCGTCACTGTCCTGAGACATCCATATAGTGACTCTATTCCTCGTCTCTGAGACCCACTCCTTCGTCCCAGCTTCTTTCAGGAGTGAGTTTTTGTCTTTGTCTACCTTACAATTTAAGTTTAGTCTACTGAGAAGGTACTCAGCAATGGAGGCTAGGGGACAGACAGACGGAAGGAGGCACAGATCAGACCAAGTAGAAAAGAGAGAAAGCAGGGCATTATTAAAAATAGTTAGCACTCATTAAGGAATAAGATAACAGAGAAGCACCAAAAAAGGTTAATTTAGGTTTTTTTTTTTAAAAAAAAAAAAAAACAAAAAACTAAAGAAACAGAAAAGATACGGAAGAAAATTTACTAATGGAAGAATAAAAATAAATATGAGAAATTTCTGAAATTTAGTTCAACCCCAGTATTAATAACTGTTCTAATAAATTTTCTTATTTTTTTAAAACAGAAAAAAAGGAGGGCTTAAAATCTTGCAGTCTGAATTGTCCAAAGGTGGAAAAAAATCTGCTGTTAAAGAAACACACACACATTTCTCCACCTTTTATTTTTTGCAATTCTGTTCTCCCTGTCTGCCTGTATAATTCCCTGCCAGAGCTTTGCAGCTGGTCCTAGCGAGGCTTAAGCAGCCTCCTTTCTGGGTTTCCATTTAAAAATCTTTATTTCAATAGGTGGGCCTGAAGCATCTGCACTTCCAAAATTACCACACAACTGATCCAAAATGATTGAAACAAAATTGGTTTCAAAAATTGCCCCTAGGCTGAAAAGAAGATGAAGGCTAACATTTCAGACCTAAAGAAACATTTATCACAATTCTGAGGTCTGTAATCGACTTCTGTAGACGTAATAGAAAATGTTGACAGCTTGTTAATTATAGAAATGCTTGTGAGCATCACTGTTATTCTTTTGAAAGACCTGACAAAAGAGTTGAGAGTTTTTTCACTTAAACCCAGCCTTACAACACATCAAGTCCAATCCCCTCTCCCCCTGAGGCCACATTCAGTTCTGTTGTCCTGTCAGCCAACAGTGTACTGACTCAGGAAAGGCTCCTCAATGGTGCCAGCCCCAAACTCTAGCAGTTTCCGGTCTCCAAAGAAGACACGGAGACCCAAAGCCACATTTTGATTCAGGGACCCTTTGGGGTTTGCAAGTTACATCCAAGACAATTTAAATCTCCATGAGCCCTTGGAACTAGAGGGTTCCAAATGCTGAAGTCATAGCCACAGGAAATAGTACAGACCTTTACATGTGGAAGGTCAGTAAATACCCCTGTGTGGTTCAGATCTTCTGTCCCCAACTCTGCTAGAATTAAACCATCTCCCTTGAGTGAGAAGAGTAAGGTGTGCAATGGATAGAAACTTGAATATGTTTTATCCCCCCCCTCCGTCTGTCACTAATTAGATGCGTAATGTGGGTAGTCCTTGGTCTCTGTAAAATGAAGAGAGATTGATGACTATTGATGTCTGTCCTACCAATTGCCCAAAGACCACAAGTCCATCATGTTAAAAAGAAAAACACCATCCTGTTCTCAGGTGCGTGGCTTACCTGTATAACTACTGGTACCAACTACAGTAAATTTTAAGAAAAAAAAAATAGGTCCTAAGAACTGATTTTATTAACGTGGCCTACAAACACAATAAAATTAAAAGTATGCTGAGTCCAAGCCTGGAGAGATGGCTCAGTGGTTAAGAGTCCTCGTGGCTCTTGCAGAGGACCCAGGTTCAGCTTCTAGCACCCATATGATAGCTGATAACCATGAGTAACTCCAGTTGCAGGGGCTCCAACATCCTCTCCTGACATCTTCAGGCACCAGGTGCACACTTGATGCACAGACATACACATAGGCAGAACACTCATGCACATAAATAAAATAAATAAATCTAAAAACAAAACAAAACAAAACTGAACTGATTCCCTTGCAAACAACTCACCTCTGGGGTAAACAGAATTCTAGCAAGGCTTCATGCCTTATTTATGTTGAAATCCTTTGGTGCTGGAGTTCTTAGCAACAATGCTATTGGTGTTTATTGTCAGGGGTTGCTCTGCTCAAATATTAAGATGTTAGCACCTCTGGCTCAGTCCCTAGATGGCAATTTTGACAACTGAAAATGTCTTTGGGTGTTGACAAATGTCTCCTGCAAGTAGGGGAAGGGGATGGTAAGATTGCCCTCGGCTGAGAACGGCTACTTTGAAGGTAAGATGACATATGAGTATATTTTTATAATGCAAGTTTTAAAAAAGTGTTTTCTGCTAACCAAGGACACTAACTCAGAGGAGGTACGGTATTTATTAATGGTGTGTGTGTGTGTGTGTCTGTGTGTGTGTGTGTGTGTGTGTGTGTGTGTGTGTGTGTGTGTGTTTTCAGAGGTCAGAGGACAACTTGTAGGAATTGATTCTCTCCTTTCACTATGCGGAATCTGGAGGTCTAACTCAGGTTGTCAGGCTTGGTGGCAAAAACTTTACCTAATGAGCCACTTTGATTTCCCATTATGAGTATTTTAGAAGGATATTGATCTTGGTTTTGAAAATGGCAAGAAAAAGAAAGAAAGAATGTTAATGATAGTGGGGGAGAATGTTAACTATAGTGTTAAATTATAACAGGAGGAGGAGATAATGTTCCAGGAGAGAACTACAAATTAATGATTAGTCAATCAATTAACGTTTTAGTACTGATAATAATGTGTTTATAAGTCATAGGCCAGTCACATAGCTAAGTATTAATCCTTCAGATCCGTTGGTGCATAGTCCTAAATAAGCAATGAGATTGTGTGGTTAGCCCTGTGCACTTTGAGACCTGCCCTAAAGAAGCAGGAGAGAGATATGTGCGCCTAAGATCATAGTTTATATTACAGGGACTATAGCTCGCAGTGTACTCTCTGCTTAGATTCAAATTTTCATGCAAAGATCCTGAGTCCACCACAGATGAGAACTTAAAATGCAGTTGGATGGGCAGCACAATTTTTAAAAAGATCACTACTCACTGCTTTAAAAATAGTACAATTATACATATATTATTCTCTACTTAAAATCATAAGCAATTTTGCATCATTTAAAATGCCATTTAAACACCAGCTGGTGAATAATAACAATGAGATAATAATAAACATCCATCTCTGAAAATTAGATCAATAGTTTCATGGCAACATTTCTCTTGCATCGAGTTAAGTTTGCAATGCTAGGACAGCTCCCAACCGTTTCAAAGACATCATTTGCTTGTTCTCAGAAGGAGGCAATAAAGGGCTCTCTCTCCGCTTGCTGTTGGTTACAAGGTACATCCTTAGAGAAGAAATGCCAAAATGTGTGGGAAGTAACAGCAGCAACCTACCTTGGGAGGTGTTTGTTTTGCTTTGTTTTAGGACAGTGTGTATTTTAAAGTAGGATCTAGAATTCATTCCACAATCTGAAGATCTGGACCACCAAAGACATCAACAGACACGCACCTCTATGTGGACAGTCCCTCTGGGAAATCAGAAGTAAGTTAAAGAGTAAATGAAAGTTTTTAAATTCTCATACTGCAATTTAAAAGACTACGAAATACCTTTGGACACTTTGTAGCAATTTTTTGCTATAAATGAGATATTTTTAAGTAATTATTTTTAAGTAAAATATAAATTAGAGGTATGAACGATTAAAAGACAAAACAAACAAACAAAAAACCCAACAGCTTTTATGTCAACATCAGGCTTTGAAAGGGAAAAGGAAGACAAAACTCTCCAAAAGTCCAAACGGGCACAAAAGACTGGAGCCTCATTGTCTTCCAGCCTGACTCTCTCACACACAGCCCAACGCCTTTATTAAGGAATTCAGATAGATTCAATTACTACATTCTTAAAGCCCCTGGCTATTCAAATGTGGCGAGGTGAGGGGGAAACACACCATTATTCTTTCAGGCATTGCAGCTAGACAACAGTTAGGAGCAGGCAATGAAAAGCTAAGGTTGGAACTCAGTAAAGGTGTATTGACTTCTAAGCTCTGAGTTCCTCGATCAGTGTGAGCTACTGTGAGCATCCGTCTTTCCACCCTAGAAGGAAAAAACAAAAAAACAAAAAAACAAAAAAAAAAAAAACCAAAAACGGTAAGTGCAGAGCCTTGGCAAGCCCTGTGTACACAGAAGTGTGGTACTCTCTAAATCTGGTTATAATCTGCCCTGGAGCATTACCTCTACATATTTTTCTCCACACCCCGCCTCCAAACTAAAACTGACAGCAAGCAGAATCCACATCTCTGGATTCTTGGCCAGAACTGAGCGCTGGTGGGTCTCCCTTGTGAAGCGTCGGGGCAGAAAGCACCCCAACAGTGTCGAGGCCACTGGCGTGCTGAAAAAATAAAATTAAATAATGAAGTGGGGAGGAAGGGGGCGTCACTAGAGGGCTGTCACAGCGCCCCCACGTTGGTTTGTTTGTTAACCTTTCTTTCCTTAAAATTAAGAAAAACCACCCTGAAGGTACAGCTTTCTGCCTGGCAAACGCGAGCTGAGCTGTGAGAGCTTGCGGGTGGGGTGAAGGCTGCATTTTGCACAACCGAGTCATTTCTAAGAAGCCCACGAAGCGCCCCCCCCTTTTTTTTTTTGGATGGAGACTTAGCCCACTCATCTCTTCCAGTTTTTCTCCAGGTGAAGCTGAACAAAGGCAATTCCAAGGGGCCATTTATTTCTTTTGTGTTAACAAAATTAAGTCCCTGACGATGGCCGAAGAACTATCTCCCACCCCAGAGCTCAACCTCCAGGGCCCTCCCGTTGGATAACCAGGCACCTGCCAAGCACTGACTTGCACCTCCTGGGAGTCTTTCCACTGCCAGCTCAGATGCTGAGCCCCAACTTCCCGCTGGGACCCCAAACACGCAAAGGCCAAAGTGTCTTTTTACCTCATACTTATGGAACTGTTGTTCAAGAAGTGGGCAATGGGATAAATACTAGCATTTCCCGGATGGGGCGTCTTGACTCAGAAAATTAAAACCGATTGCTTACAAAGGTTAAAGGCAAAAGGTGAGTGAGTCCGCGTGGTCCCTGCCCCGCAACCTGCAGCTTTTAAACTTTGTGCGCTGACTCAGAGTGCTGGGGGAGAGGCTGGCCTGCGGCCCCGCCGGCCTGCACTGGGCCTGGGAGAGCAGCTGTAGGTCCTGGTAGAACCACAGCCTAGTTTCCAAGATCCGGGACAGAGGTGAAGCCATTCTGCCACGGTGTGAAAAGAGAAAAGGCCACGCACACCCGAGCTCGGGCATGCTTTCCTTCCCTGGCCAGAGGGGAAACCTCTGTTTTTCCGCAGCCCTGCTGGATCTCTGCTTTGTCTTCAAGGTCCCCGGGGCGTTTTTCTGCGCCACGGATTCACCTCCTCAAGGGTTCTAGGACCCCTGTATGCGACATTTCTCACTAAAATTTGTCCCTGGAGCTGATTCAGAAGCCGCTCCAAGGCAGAGAAGGTCTGTGCTTTGTCACTGGCCCCATCGGCCTCTTTATTTGGCCCCTGCTCAGTCTCACTTCAAGAAAATGAGCTCTTCGGAGAGGAAGCTTCACTGTTGAGGCGGCTGGTCATCTCACAGAAATGATGTAAATGGTTGCGGGGCTTTTCCCGCCCCTTCCCCTCTGCTGCTTTTTTTTTTCCCGAGTGAACTGTGAAGATCTGTGAAAATAATATCAGGGGTTTCCGTCAGAACGAGCTTTTACCCTGCACTGAGGCGTGTGTGATCTGACCCGACACATCCAACCATCTGTGCTATCTATCTGCCTTCTGATGGACTCAGGCTGTACAAGCCGCACACAAAGTGTGTTTGATACTAAAGCAAAGACAGCCAGGCCCAGTCCAGTTCGGTGGTGAACCTTGTCGCCCTGATTTCTTGGGACGCCTTTACCCAGTGTTTCCTTTCTACCAAAGAAGCCTCATCAATGGCCCACATGAGATCGTGGTTCCCTTGACGGAAGCCACAGAAAGCGGTATGATGTGGATGTCAATTGGGAATCAATAAATGTTGCCAATTCAATCTATTGGCCAGAAGGCAGGGTGCCAAAAAGTCCCATGCTCTCTGTGGGAGGGGTCAGTGCCCCGCGGCTCTGACCACTCTACCTTGCCACCTTAACACACGGTATAGTGGAACACACCGCCCTCCTCCCCCCAACCCCACCCCCATTTTGCTGTCACTGAACTGCTTCTGATCTTAAAAAGCCAAGATTTCTGCCTCTACCCCAGGAATTGTATGTTCTAACGCTGGGCAGAGGCAAAACCAACCTGCCTCCAGAGAACGAAATACCTACGTTAAAAAAAAAAAAAAAAGATCTTTGAAAGTAGGCTTTTAAGTTGCTGTCCTGACCATGGATGACTTCTCACTCTAGATATGGCTGGTGCACATTTGTTCAAGATCGCTGAACTGGAGAGGGGAACTATGAAGTATGACTTTATTTGGGTCAGAAGCCCCTCCAGCCCGCCTTTCTTGCTGTTAGACTCCGTGGTTAGCACCTAGTTATCAAGTGTGTGTCCTTGCTGCTGCCGTTTAAAATAGTTTCAGAAGTCTCTGAAGGCAGTGGAAGTTAGAGTCCAAACTGACCTCTTCTACAGATCCCTGGTCCTGTTCCTTCTGTTCCAGGCCTGCTTCCCACGCAGCTGCTTTTGCAGCTGGAACGGGGTAAACCGGAGACAGACAGGAATGGGTGCCTGGGGCGGGGGAAAAAATAAAATAAAAGCAAGATACACTTCCCTCCCTGTCCCCTTGGTGCGCACGCTCCCCGCGGGGTTTGCCGCTTCGCTGCGATTAAACTTGCGAGTTCTCGGAGGATTTGTCTTTCCCCAGTCGTCTTTGTCCTCTGAAGTCCTTTCGACCCAGGCATTGCGTCGCCCCCAAAGTGAATTCCTGCAGCGTCCGGCCTCCCGGGTGGGAAAACAGGAGGGAGGAGCCGGGGAGGAGGAGCTGGGAGGGTGAAACGCAGCGGTTTCCGTGTGTTCCAGCCACTCCTACCTCTTTTTCATCCTTGGGGTTCGGCAAAACCCTGAGCAGTCTTCCGGCAAACCGCGGGCGCTGTCGAGTCTGGGGAGGTGCTGAAATGGCCGGGGCGCGCTAGTGGCTGCTGCCTTGATTGGCAGAGCTGCCCGGTGACTGACAGGGGGTCTCCATGGCGCCGGCGTCTCCAATCCGCCCACCCCAGTAGCGGCGCGGGCTAGCTCACTGGCGTGCCCAAGCGGAGCAAGCGCAGCCGAACTCAACCCACAGCTCTTTGCCGGGCGGGAAGGCTCCCCCCGACTCTGTAGCCCCCAGCCGCACCCCGATCGGCCTGCGGGCATCTGCTGCGCATCCTGCTCGGGGCGTCCGCACAGCCTCGATGTTCCAGCTGCCCATCTTGAATTTCAGCCCCCAGCAAGTGGCCGGGGTATGCGAGACCCTGGAGGAAAGCGGCGATGTGGAGCGCCTGGGTCGCTTCCTGTGGTCGCTGCCCGTGGCCCCGGCGGCCTGTGAGGCCCTCAACAAGAACGAGTCGGTGCTGCGCGCGAGAGCCATAGTGGCCTTCCACGGTGGCAACTACCGCGAGCTCTACCATATCCTGGAAAACCATAAGTTTACGAAGGAATCCCACGCCAAGCTGCAGGCGCTGTGGCTGGAGGCGCATTACCAGGAGGCGGAGAAGCTGCGTGGACGGCCCCTGGGGCCGGTAGACAAGTACCGGGTTAGGAAGAAGTTCCCGCTGCCGAGGACCATTTGGGATGGCGAACAGAAGACGCACTGCTTCAAGGAGCGCACGCGGCACCTGCTTCGGGAGTGGTACCTTCAGGACCCATATCCCAACCCCAGCAAAAAGCGCGAGCTCGCCCAGGCGACTGGACTGACCCCCACGCAGGTGGGCAACTGGTTCAAAAACCGCCGACAAAGAGATCGGGCGGCGGCAGCCAAAAACAGGTCAGTAGTCCCTAGAGGCCTCGGGACTTGGTGCACACCGGGGTGGGCAGGAAGAGGCATTCCGGGCGGCGCCCTTACCTGGTGCCTGGATTCAGCGGGAGTTGGGGGTGCCATCTGTCTTGAGTTCTGGACTCCAGTCCCGGCTCCTGGTTCCCCACTATCTCTCTGGTTTTGGGGGATTTGGGGTCACTGTAGCAGCTGGTGTGGGTCACTAAACCAAGGTGTCACTGGAGTTAGGGGTGTGGGGGTGTGGGGGAGAAAGATTACAAGCCCAGAATCAATTAGAAATCCAAAGGCCCAAAGCTAATTCTTGCTAGCGTGGACCCAGACTCTTATCAAGTGAAGCCTATTTAGTTAGCTTTATTTTTTTAAAAGCCCGGCTGCATCCTCCCCTGGTGCTCTGAAAAGGTTTCAGTTTTCGAGGGTCTCAGATTCTAAGAAGCAGAAAGACGGGTATCCCCATCTCAAACCGACCATCCTTGCCTCAAACCGAGCTAGCTAATCGGTCTATGCTTTCCATTCTCCGGCGCGTGGATCTTGCATCCCAGGCCCAAACTCTCCCAGCAACCTCCAGGCAGCGGTTTTTGACTTTAGCTGGAATAGATCAGATTCCGGGGGTACCACCTCAGGCATGAGCCCTGGACAGATGTACTACTAGGAAAGGAATCCCAGGTCCCGGAGCCTTATCTGTCCCGCTTTGCTTTTTCTGACAATCCTCCAGTAAGTCTCCCAACGGTGGGTGACAGCTGAGAAAAATTCGGGGAGGCTAAGGAGGAATTCATGGTGAGCCGAGAAAGGGCATGAGGCAATTGGAGGGTTCTGCAGAAGGGCGGCTGTGCATCGGTCCAAATTCCTTAGCCTCACCTTCCCCACCTAGTCAAGGTCTGAGAAAGAGTAGTCTTGACGCGGAGCTGGGGGGAGGCGGGTCAGAGAAAAGGGGGACGACCTAGCCGCTTGGTTTCTTGCTGTGACCCTGTCCCTTCCTTCCTCTGTAGACTCCAGCAGCAGGTTCTGTCGCAGGGTTCCGGGCGGGTGCTACGTTCGGAGGCTGAGGGCACGCCAGAGGTGTTGGGCGTCGCCTCCAGCCCGGCTGCTAGTCTGTCCAGCAAGGCGGCCACTTCGGCCATCTCCATCACGTCCAGCGACAGCGAATGCGACATCTGAGCGCCCACTCATCATGCTTAGAAACAGAATCCAGTGTAAAAACAAGATACACAAAATAAAAGGAGAGAGGAAGAGACCAGCAAACGTAGCGCTGGTAGAAGCCCGGTGGCCAGGGACCCGCGGGCCTCAGTGGCTCGGCCTGCTTCACTGCCAGCCGGCTCTACTAGCGCTCTTCCATCGCGACTCAGGGGCCCGCGGTAAGGCCTGACCCAATGCCACTTCCCTTCGCTTTGCTTTTTTTCTGAAGGATCTGGTCTGGCTGCAAAATCCCCTTTGGGACGGAACTGCACGCTGAGCGTTTGCCTGCGAGTCTCTATGGGTATTTCATGTCGAAAGGACACTGTTATATATGTATAACTTTTGCTTTGAAGGTTTTTTTTAAAAAAACAAAACAAAACATATATATGCTGTTTATTTACTTATTTAAAAGACTTCCACGATAGGTTTCTCTGTAGCTTGGGGAACTTTGCTGTTCGAAACGAGCAAGCTCAACGCATTCTGTGTGGAGAAGCCAAATAATAAAACAATTTGGTGGGTAACCTTTCTTAATTAAGGGAGCAGCTATCTCAGATTTTTTTAAAAATCACTCTTATTGCTTTTACCGGGTATGGAGGGTGGAATCTTATCCAAACAGTCTCACCAACTTCTCTATAACCTTTGATATCTCTCAGTATGTATTTTTAAACAGCCATTGATAGATTGCTAACCACCTGCTACACTGAATTATATATATGCATGTATATGTATACATGTATGTATCCATAGACACACACACATTACCACATTAAACCTAGAATTTGCAACAGGAGCATGCCGTCTATGGCAGCGCTTTACATTCACCACAAAAGTGATCAAGGTTTGTGCACCTATTCATCCTTAGGAAGTGGCAGCGATTTTCAAGAGCAATTTGGGAAGACAAATTCTAGACTCGGGCAATGAGTCCTATTTTACAAAAATGCAAAGACACGAGAACTTTATAATAAAAAAAGTATTTCCATTTCTTTTGAGGCTCTCTCCCATTCAGAAGCAGTGGGAACTCGTGATCATTCATGGTAAGCATATAGTGCATGTAGAATTGAGCTTTTATTAAGAAAAAAAATAGGAGAGGTTGTCAGTAACTACACTAGCAATTTCCTGCCTCAGAAGTGGGTTTTAGTGAAGTAAATTATTTTCAACAAAAGAAATACTAAGATAGGAGACAGTATGCAAAGGTTATATATTGACCATAAAGCAAGGCCACAGAGAAATGACAGGCATTTCCTAAATCAATGCTCTACATTAATATGCAAGAATTTATCAAGAACGTCATTGTCTTGGGAAGAGACTCAGTTAAAATATAAAATACACTTAACATGTAATTGTTCTTCCTGCATACAGACATATCACACACACACACACACACACACAAAATCTACCACCTTTTTGCTAAGAAAGTAAATGATATCCAGATTATCTAAGATTCTGTTTTTCCTAGTGAAATAGATTTCATATTACAAAATTTGATGTTTATCTTTAAATCACTTGGACTGGACTTCTCACCCAGTTGGGGTCCTCTTAATTCACCCCCTCTGTTCTTAGAAGGTGCTCCGTGGGTCAGACGCCAGCTAACATTTCTGAAGGCAAAACATGCTAGAGTACCAAACAGAAGATTGGAGTCCAGGAAGACAATAGGCGGGCGGCCAAATGGCAATTGGAAGCCCAGGACACGAGTAAGGGTTGATTTTTGTTTGTTTCTATGTAACTTAAAACTGACTTGGCTACTTTGGGCTTTATGAATAGGTCATCTCTGTGTGCAATGCTCCTTATCCAGAAAATTCTTGAAAATTGAAACTCTCATAGCGAAAGAGCACTAGATGGACAGATACAGAGAGCTTTTGTGATCAAATAGGTAATTCCCAAATCAAACAAACGCCCTTCTGTGGCCCGTGAAAGATGTCCGTGGTAAAGCTCCCTCATTTGATTACTAAAGCCTCTGGTAGTTCTTTGGATGATAAGGGGCAGTCTGGGGCTCCAGAGACAAAGGAAAAAAAAAAAAAAAAGGCACCAGAGTGAAAATTTTAAGAACGCTTCACTTTCTAGGTCATGTGAGTGACAAGTGCTAGGGACCTGAAATTGTCTCCTTCATTTTGCAGCCTTGGTTGTTGACAGTGGTGGCCTCTAATCCCAGCACTCTCTGTATGTTTTAGGTCCTCCTGGTCCACATAGTGAGTTCCAGGCTAGGCATGGCTACACAGTGAGCCTTTTTCAAAAGCAACAACAAATTGCACTCTAGGTTCCCTTGCCTCTTCCGAGTCTAGCATCAACCCAACAGAACTGCACTTCAATCTTATGATCCAGCTCCACCTCATTTCAGCGATAGGGTGATCCAGAATCAACACTTGGAGAAATGGATCGGCAAATTTTATCTTTCATTTTTATGAGCTCAGGTCGGGGTGAGGGTGGCGGAGAACTAGTTAGTGAAATGATGTAGAAGAATTTGAGACTCTAAAAATACCAACCAATTTGCCAGTACAAACGATGCCTGAAAACATTCGCTCCGTGCTGTCCAGAAAATAGCGTAACACTTGGAAGAACTAAGCTTTCTCTGTATAAAATAATTTTTAATGATAGTTGCAGAAAATTAGAAGGCCTAACCGTGAAGGATTTCTTTTTCTTTTTCTTTTTTTCCCCCATCTGCCTTGGTGAAGGCTTTTAAAGAAGTTATACTGTTTACCTAAATTAACAACCTGCCCAAGAATTACATTTAAAGTAGCTATGATGCTTCAGTGCTGTGGAGATTTATTCATCTAATTTTATGTTGGAATCTTAGGGCGGTAACATTGTTTGAAGGATGTTTTTGTGTGTCTACCTGAAATCTGGTGACACTTAATTGCTTTGTGATTAATCAATTCTTCATATGACCCTAGATTGGAAATTAGCCCAGATCTTCACACAGCGACTTATTCAATCACCCGAATCCGCTCATAAACGTGTATTATAAGGATTTTCTATAACATTTTTTTAAAAATCAATTTCATCCTGGCCTAGAGAGTGTTAACCTCCCGGCAGCAGGAAGGCTCCACAAGGTTCTGAATTGAGGGCACTGTCCACACATACAGCATGTTTCCTTTCTTCAATTCCCCTGTCACGATTTCCTCAAAAGCAATTAGTCCAGCACAGATGAAAAAAAGCCTTTTTACATTTCCACAGACCTGACCAAAGCCAGGATTTTTACCTCAGCCTCAATTCGGCTCTCCCTTGGCTTCTCCAACCACCCGGAGTTCCATCCAAAAACGCTCCCCACGGTCCTCTGCGCCCCTGGTCTCCCCCTATAGCCACTTGTCCGCGGCCACCCCAGCGCTCCCCCCGCACTCCCCACACCGGTTTGTTTATAAAAATCCGGAGGGAAGAGGGGAGGGGAGCCCAGGCTGGGGGTGGGATGGGGGAGGGCTTGCTCTTTGTTTACATTAAACAAATGACAGGCGAAGAGCTCCTGCAAAGTCTTCCTTGACCCCGTTCTCTCCCTCCAATTTTCACAAAAAGGAAAGAAAATACTGTATCCGAAGCAGCGCTGAATGGGGCGGGCGGGCGGAGGGGAGCCACAGCTTCTGCCTCTATTCAGCCGGGACCCCAGCGCGGCCGATTTCCGCTCCCATTGTGCGGCGGGCGCCGGGGACCGGGGGTCCGCGGGGTGGCCCGCGGGGCTGTCAGGCGGCTCAGCGTAATCAGGGCTAATGACAGCGGCCGGGGCCCCGCGGGACAAAGCGCTGGGCCCCCGGGCTTTGTCGGCCTGAATGGCTAATGGCTTTGCCCGCGGGCGGCGAGGGGGCGGCGGCGAGGGGAGACCGGGTCATTGTCCCCCGCGCTGGCCCGGGCGCGTCCCCCGGAGCTCGGCGCGCCGCCGTGAGGCCCCCTGCAGGCCTGCTGCACCTCGGGTGGAGGACGCCTGGGTTCCCGAGACTGGGCGGCCCGGTCCTTCCTCCCGGCTCAGCCTGGCGGATCTGTGCGGAGACTCCACGCCGCGCACCCACCTTTTGCGCAAGGAGCCCCGCGCGGGGGGGATCGCCCGGACAGAGGCCTCGAGCCGCTCCTGCAGCACTCGGTGGCGAGCTCGGGGACAGAACCCTCCCTAAGCTTGGGGACCGAGTGAAACAAAACCCAGGTGAGAGCCGAGGCTCGAAGGCCCGCCGCAGCCCGCGCAGGAGCGTGCCCTCCCGAGGGTTCCTGACGGCGCTGCACTCCCGGGGCGCGGACGAGGGGGCCTTCTAGCAAATCTGGGCCCTCCGGAGGCTGCAGCGAGTGAGGCCTGAGCTGAGCTGGTCGAGCCTGGGCCTCAGGACGCCATGGTCTGGGACCCACGGGAGTCAGATTTGCAGATGCTAGGGTTGGGGAAGGGCTCTGCTTAGGGCGCCTGAGAGGGAGAGGGTGCGATCACCCATCGTGCTGGATAACCCAAGGTTACAGTCTAGCAGACTATAGGACGCACGCCCTTCTTTAGGAAACTGCTACTCCCCCAGGCTCGATCCTGCCTTGTATTTCATCCCCAGACATTTTAGGGGTACTCTGCCTTGAGACAACCAACTGGTTTCGTTTTCCATTCCCCTCCATTTTCCAAACCAAAGGGTTGTGAGCCACATCCCAGAGTGGCACAAGTAGTTGAGAGACCGCTTACCCCATCACACCGTCCCCTAAGGTTAGGTGGTTTGTCTGCCCGGATGCTACCCCATACCTGGACTGCTAATCAGTCAACCAGGCTCACAGGATCCCCTCCAAATCTTTCGAGTCAACTGGAGCTTTTGTGCTTATAATGTTTTTAAGCATTCATTTCATTTATTTGTGTAATTCCTTTCCCTTTTCAGAGGAGAATGGAAGCCCCTTAAGGGCAAGGCTTGACTCTTAGTCCTCTTTGTTCTCCCAGAGTCTACCCTGAGCAATAGGTGTTCAGTAAATATTAAAAAAACACCTCACGAATTACTGTACCTTCCTTGAAACCAGTCTGTTCTACACGGTTCTCCATAGGAATGCATCTGAACAAGCAGGGTGACTGGAACGAGCTGGACCCCAAGCTCATCTAATTCTCTGGGCTTGGATGTTGGCTATTACTTGTCGGGTCCCTGGAATGACTCTGAGTGGTCTCTTCATCCACTTTTTCGGAATTTTATGGCTTGGGGCTCATAACATGAAAACCATCTTCACACACAACACATTTTCCCAAGCAGTAAGACTTAGGTTCCAAAATTTCTTAGCCGTTATACTTTCTAAACCTGCCAAGAAATTTTCTGATATTTTTGTATGTACTAGGATGACAGAACCCACTGTCTGATAACTGCTGCGCTTTGAATGTTGTGTCCCTCCGCTTTGAGACTTTATCCCCAGTGCAACTGTACTGATGGGTAGGACCTTTAGGAAGCGCTTGAGTAAATGTGTGCTCCAGGGCATTTGTTAAAGGGAGAGATCTCTCTCCTGCGCCAGCGATCAGAAGTGAGCTCTCAGCTTCTGCTCCAATGCGGTGACTGCTCCCCGCCATGATGGACTGTAACCCTCTGGAACTGTTCCTGTATTAAATCGGCAATGGGAACTTCGGGGGAGGGGGAATTCTGAATTCGAAAGACCACAACTGTCTTGCGTGTGGGAAAGAGAGAAAGACTCATGAAAGTGAAATGTGTGTATATTTTCCTGGATTTTTCTTTTTGGAGGCCTGAATCTGTAAGGACCACAGCTTGGTCTGGAGCTCCCCAAAGATGAAGGCCAGTCCAGCACTGGTCGTCTACCATACACACTGAGCCTTTAACCACCGGGCAGAGATGGAGAGGGTAAAGATGAAGTGGGAGAGAGGCTGACAAGCCCCTCACCACTTTTCACCAGAAGCTCTGGCAACACTTAGGGAACGTGGCGTGGGCCGGCTCTTGAGGAGGTTGCCCTATGGCTTCCCCATTATTTATTATTCTTACATTCTCCCTGGAACAGATTTCTCTTTGGCCCCTCAGCAGGGCTACCGTTAGCCCACACGAGACCGTTGTGCAAATGATGAAAAGAATTACTTTGTCAAGGCATTTTGCTAACATCTGTTGTACAGTTGTAATAAATACACAAATCAAAACAAAACAAAACTAAACTAAACAACAAAAGATCTTGAGTGAAAGGACGTCTCCTGCCGTAGATACCAGGAAGACACCATTTTCCAGTTCAAGACAGGCAGCCCTCACCAGACCCAGAATCTGCTCCGCCTTGATCTTGGGTGCCCAGTCTCCAACCCTGTGAAAAAAGAAGTTCTGCTACGGATTGCCTTCCTAGGCTAAGGTATTTCTATTTCTGTTATAGCAGGAGGGCACACGCCCTCCCTTCCCTCTCTCTTTTCTGCCTCTGCCCTCTCCTCCACCTACCTCTTTTAAGCCTCCCACTCGTCTTGATCCACAAATTTAAAAAGTAATGAACACACAAATAGAACCACAGACTCAGCATCCAGTTTCGAGATAGAAGGCAATACCTCACTTCCATGCTCAACCTCATTTAAGCGGAAGACAAATAGAGCCTTCACTGAAATCTGAGATCACAAAGTCCTTATGAAAATCCACCTGATAACTAACTCATCTCAACTTTAAATTTTAATGAGCAGAAGCCAGTGAACTGTGTAATTTCAAATTCTGATAAAAAAATATATAAGGCTGTCTCGTGGAAAATAATTTTAGCCTGGCTCTGTTAACTTGCAGCGCTGTTAACTGAGAATACTGATTGGGATGTTTGTTTTTCCTCAATGAATAGATTAGACTTGAGTTTCCTGTCTTTCTTTCTTAAGATTTGTTTATTTCTTTTACGTGTATGAGTGTTTTGTCTGCGTGTAAGTATGGGCACCACCTGTGTCCCTGGTGCCCACAGAGGTCACAAGAGGGCATTGGGTCCCCTGGAACTGGAGTTACAGATGGTTTTGAAGCACCATGTGGGTGCTGGGAATGGGTCCTCTGTAAGAGCAGCCAGTGCTCTTAACCACTGAGCCATTTTTCCAGTCCCTACCTAGACTTGAATTTTCTAGTGATGAAATCAGACACCTAATGTCAGGTGAGACACATTAATTTGGTGCATGAACAGTCTGGATAGTGATAAACTAGTTTATTTGGCATGTCAAACCTTTTCAGATATTTAGGATTCTTAACTGTCCAAATTAAGCACCATTTAAAGCATATTTTATTACGCTGGGTATACTCTTGGCTTTCTACAGCTAATTTCTGTGGTAATTTATATTAAGGCCTATGCATGCGTGCTAGAACATTTCTTTTCAAAATTATTTTTGCAGGTAATTGTGACTATCTGAGAGATGTAAGTTGAAAATACACCAACCAAAGGAAGAAAACTTAAATTTAAGCAGTCTGTAGCTTTGACTTGGGACCTGATGAGGTAGAGTCAACAAACCTGGTCAGAAATTTCCCATCACTGTGTGAAGATGGACAAGTCATTCAACTCGTGGAGACTTTGTTCTTACTTCCATAAAGTAGGGCTAACGATATCTAGGGATACTATGAGTGATGCCCGGGAAGTGCCCCTCATGGACCCCACGTAACAGACCTTGAGAGAATGAGTCTTCGCCTCACTTTTCCTGGTTAAGTGTTAAAGGAATGAAATGCTATAGTTTCCCTTTCAAATTTTTGTTTATTTTTATTGTGTGTATGTGTATGTATGATGGCATATGATGTAAGCATGTGTCTGTGTGGAGCACATATACCGTGGTACACATGTCAGCAGACGACTTTGTGATGTCAATTCTCTCACTCTACCTTTATGTGAGTTTGGGGGTAGAATTCAGGTCACCAGGCTTGCACGACAAATACCTTTAAACACTGATCCATCTCGAAGGTCCTAAGTTCCCATTTTTAAAACGGAGTTGGGGCCAACAAAACGGATCAGTGGTTTAAAGCACTTGTTGCCAAACCTGAAGACCTGGGTTCCACACTCAGGATCCAAGATCCCGAGGCTCCATGGTGGAAGGACAAAACGGACTCCTCCAGCACGTTGTCCACCGAGCCCCATACACAACCTGGTGAGCAGCAACCCCCAACAAAATAAATAAATAAAAACCTAATAAACGGTTTAATGGGGTTTACTTTTGTTTTGACAAAGGCTTGCTATACAAGGCTGACTTAGAAATTGCGATGCCCTGTGTGGGTCTTCCTAGTGTTTGGATTACAGAGATATTACCATCACAACTGTCTTTATAAGTTGTTTTTAATAGTCATCATCTACATAACTGAAAAGTTGCTGACACTTGTGTGTACTGTAAGTATGCTGGAGATTGAGCACAGAGCCTCATGGAAAATTCAGCACCTGCTCTGCCTTTGAGCCCCACCCCAGGCTGGCTGCCACTGCCCTTAGCATCAAAAGCAGCTCCTGTTTACCACCCCAGGAGGAAGAACCAAATATCTTGGCCTTTCAGTGGTGGCAATGGACGGGTCTGCGCTCATACCTGGAGCCACTGATCATTTACATGGAGCTCTTCAAAGAGGTCCTGGTCAATGTCCCATGACCAAACTTTATAGGTAAATATGCGATGTTCAAGGTGTAGCTCAGTGGTAGAGTTCTTGACTAGTGTGCCCAAAGTCCTGAGTTCAATCCCCAGCAACACACAGACACAGACACAGACACAGACACAGACACACACACAAACACACACACACACACACACACACACACACACACACACAGAGAGAGAGAGAGAGAGAGAGAGAGAGAGAGAGAGAGAGAGAGAGAAAGAGAGAGAGAGAACATTCTAAATTATGAATACAAAGTTGGATAAAAGAAAAGAAATAGCCGGGCGGTGGTGGCGCACGCCTTTAATCCCAGCACTCGGGAGGCAGAGGCAGGGGGATCTCTGTGAGTTCAAGGCCAGCCTGGGCTACCAAGTGAGTTCCAGGAAAGGCGCAAAGCTACACAGAGAAACTGTGTCTCGAAAAACCAAAAAAAAAAAAAAAAAGAAAGAAAGAAAGAAAGAAAGAAAGAAAGAAAGAAAAGAAATAACAGTTTAAAAGGAAATGTACATGTACACTCTTCAGAATAACCAGAAACTGAAAAGAACCCAAGTGCTTATCAGCTGGTGAACTAGCTAAATAAAATGTAGTAAAATCATACAATGGAATAGTATACATCCATAAAAGAAATAAAATAGGAACTATGCAGATGGCTCAGTGCTTAAGAGCACTTGCTGCTCCTAAAGAGGATCAGAGTTGAGTTCCCAGCACCCACACAGGGTGGCTCTCAACACCTGTACCTGCTGTTGCAGCAGATTTGACACTATCTTCTGGTCTCCACAGGCTCCTTCAGTCAAGCACATACACACATACATAAAAATAAAGGTTAAAACTAACAAGTGGTGGTGGCACATGCTTTTAACCCCAGCACTGGGGAGGCAGAGCAGGCGGGTCTCTGAGTTTGAGGCTAGCCTGGACTGCAGAGTGAGTTACAGGACAGCCAAGGCTACACAGAGAAATACTGATTTCAAAAAGCAAAATAATAATAATAATAATAATAATAAGAAGAAGAAGAAGAAGAAGAAGAAGAAGAAACTGTGATATATGCTACAACATGTATAAGCCCTGAAAATATGGTAGACACAATAGACTACACATTTATATATGAGAAAAAGAACAGAAGATGCAAAAAAAAAAAGAGCAAAAACTCACTTAAGAATTACAAAGTTTTTGGCCTAGCAAATAAACTACAAAAGCCAGACAAATAACAAAAATCATTTTACTAACTGCCCTCCACACCTCTAGGAAAATTCTGCCCCACTTTTTCGTTCTGCTCCCTGATGACTTCTTTATTTGGTAACAATTTTACAGTAAACTTCAAACGGAAAGGTCATTTTTTTTTTTACTGGTTTTTAAAGTGAACTGATCTAAATGCAGTTTAGAAATGTTTTGCCATCTTCTTAGTTTATTATTGCTAAGTTCATATATTATTTTTTAGATTGATATGGATTTTTTTCATATCTGAGCAATAGGATTTCATGATGCCTCATGTCTCCTTGAGCCATGACTCAGCTGAAACAGTCTTTGCAGGGACAATAGTTATTAGTAAGTTTGTGATCAAGGATCGTCCATGTTCCTTTCGTGACATAAATCAGTACATTAGGCATTGGGGATATTCCCGTGAGACATTCTGCTAGCAACATTTTTTATCCAGAAGTGCCAGCAAACCATAAAAAATGTGTGACACTAAACCAAATCATCCTCTCCTTCCCTTCAGGGACCACGGTTATCCCAGAACACCAGGCAAAAGAGGAAATAGACAAAGACTGGAAAGAGTCTGCTGTAGTACGTCATATTGTTTTACAAATTTTCAGAAACTGCGTGATCGCATGAACACGTTACTAGGAATTGCTTACAGGGCCTTAGGAGAGGCTGATGCAGGTGAGGGATCTTGAACCTAAGCATCTACTTCAAGGTCAGTCTGACTCCAAATAAACAGGGGATGATGAAAACAGGCTCTCTGACTACAAGTCCATTATCCTTTTCTATTACCTGAGACAATGTATTTTCCAAGAAAGTTTTAACAGGGTTCTACTGAAAACCTGTTCTTTAAAAATGATTCAGAGGCCAGGGTGATACGTGCCTTGTAATCTCACCACTGGGGGAGGGAGGTGGAGGCAGGGAATATTAGGTGTTCAAGGTCACCTTGGGCTACATAGTGAGACTATCACAGAAACCACCACCACAGCCAGGAGAAAAAAAAAAGAGAGAGAGAGAGACTCACTGGAAAAAGGAGGGAGAGTTTAAGTTGTTCGTGGAAAGCTAGAGCTGGCTAGAAGCCTCCTCCATCTTGCCTTCTTGCAGATTCTACCTCAGACTGTCAAAGGCCCTGTGTTCTTCATCCTCCCTTTAACAGGCTCTTCTCAGTTGTCAGAGGAAAACAAGGCAGAAAAGCCAATTCACACCAGCATACAAATAACTGCTGAAAGATTAATGAATTACCTACAGATGGGGCGCTGGCATAGTCCTTACTAACTGCCTAAAGATAATCCTTTAATTCAATACCCCCCATCACTAATAACAGCAATTCAGACATCACTAGAAGGCTAGTAGGAAATTATTTTTATTGGAAGAGAGCCAAGCATCCCTCAAACCTTTGCAATAAAGTAAATAGATAAAGGACTGATCTTTTTTTTTTTAACTCAGATATCATAAATTTTTCTGAAAAAAAAAATTAAAGGTCGTGGTAGCACACACCTGTAATCCTAGCACCTGGCAGGTGGAGGCAGGCAGATCAGAATTTCAAGTTCTTAGACTCCTGCAGGCTAGCCTCCGCTTACGGCTCTCGTGAGCATCATGAGCATCCCAACCCTCAACACAGGACCAGAATCAGGTTGAGGCAAGTGAGGTGCCCGAGATGCAACTTCATGGAGTCATTTACTCTCATACCCTGCAAGTTCAGGCTTGGCATTGGAGAGTGAGTCCTTGAACTTTATTCCATGGACCCCCCATCCTAGTCTCCACTTTCTTCTGGAACTCCGTGGCCTGCAACCAGCTGTCTTCATGCTTCCGCTCACGGCGCAAGCATGGATGCTCTTTACTTCCGTGGCTGTGTTTGCTCCACATCCCTTCCCATTCCTTCTGGTAGCAGCACCCTTAGGAAACTACCCCCCACCATTTCAGTGTATTTCTAGAAGGGCTGCCGAGTACAGACTCCCAACCTCCCAGTCGGTGTGGAATGTACACACCAGACTGGCACAGCCCTTTCCAGAAAGTTTTGAATTGACAAGAGAGGGGTTGTTCTCTGTACTCTTGGATTGAAAGCATAAACTTGTGATGATGCTGTGGTCATACGGGTCACCGAAAGGAGCTTCACAAGGAAGATGCAAGCTCAGGATGTGGAGCAGGTAGGCCTGCAACCTGTAACCCTTGGGAGGCTGCGGCAGGAGCATTGCAAGTTCAAATCCTGCCCAGGCTACAGAAGGAGAAGAAGCAGGAGGAAGCAAAACAAATGCTAATACAGTCACTGTACGCTGCTGATGCTGCAGCCGGCTCTAGCTCTGCCTCCTGGGTTTACCAGAGGAGCTAACATAATCTCCACTTACTGAATTGTTTAAACTGCTTGGAAGACTTGTCACTCCAAAACAAGCAAGATTCACAATCTTTGTAATCTTCCCGGAACTGAGTGTAGACTCTTTCCCACAGCAAAAAGCGAATAGATCTTTGCAGAATAAATGAACTAAATGGTCATAATAATTAGAGGATCACCAGAACCATGATATCTCATTTCAAGAAATTTTATTCTGAATGAGCTAAAATTCAACACATTAAAAAATAAAGAATGGCCGGGTGGTGGTGGCGCACGCCTTTAATCCCAGCACTCGGGAGGCAGAGCCAGGTGAATCTCTGTGAGTTCGAGGCCAGCCTGGGCTACCAAGTGAGTTCCAGGAAAGGCGCAAAGCTACACAGAGAAACCCTGTCTCGAAAAAGAAAAAAAAAATAAAAATAAAAATAAAATAAAGAATGTATTTTGTCCAAGATTAAATTTAAGTGTTCCATTAATTGCCACAGGGAAACAAGTAAAAATTAAAAGGTGTCAGAATTTTTTTTAAGTTCAGGAAATAAGACCTTCTATTTACTTATATCTAAACGAATAAATAAATAAAGCTAAAAAGACAAGCAGGAAACAGTGGTTTCAGGCTTAGGGGAATCACTGGGGGGAAAAAGACATCCTGGAATTGGAGAAATTTTCAATGTGTAACTTTATGTACTTGATAATGATTTAACATTATGAATCAATGCCTCTTCAAACGTTAAGGTATGGCTTGGGGAGGTGGCTCAGTGGTGATGTGCTCATCTTGTATCGCCCTCCCAGTTTGGTTGAAGGCCCGCTTTGACCATCTCTGACTTCTCATGTTAGCTGTTATGAGATCCAAGCTCTGTTGCCAGGAAAGGAGGAGGATTACAGGAGAGTGAAGAGAAGTTGGGGAGTTTTAGGCTGATAAGACAAACTTTCTTTACTCCAGACCAAGAGTGCTACATAGGCAGCTGATGGCGGGCACTCAAGGACACCCTGGTGCACACAGGCCACGAACAGGTGAGCACAGGCACACACACACAGACCAGAACACGGGCAGCATGGAGTGGGTCCACAGACCTACAGCGAGATACTCACAGGCAGGCTGAAGGCTTCTGACCTCAAGACCATACTCATACAGAATCACACACAAGTAACACTCTACCCAAAATAGTTATGTGACAGATTACAGGACTTTTACTTTTGGGGTCTCTCAAACATCTGATAACAGCCATGTTGTGCTGACTCATAGAGTCTAGGATGTCCAGTATCAGACATCGCTAATGCTTACTGGATGTTCATAACAGCGCCAGGTTGTCTAAATATGAACGGGCCTGTGTGGCCCTCTGTTTCCAGTAGCTCATGACCTTGATTGTCTTCGTTGTTAATCACTGGCTGCTGCTGCTACCTCAGACCTTGCAGGTGTCTCAAGTCCTGTCCACTATACTGAGCTCTCTTTATTTTCACACAAAAGTAGTTTCATTTGTTCTTAGTAAATTCCTTGTCCAAGGGAGGGTTTGGGGTCTCTTTCCTGAAGTAAGTGGGGGCCTCTTCTTAGAAGCCATCCTTTCCTTTCGTACAATTTAGTCTACTGCAGTTAGCTGTATCAGAAGCAAGAATGTGTAAAAGGCAATGGCGTCTAGCATAGTTCTTAAAGGACACTGAGGTGGGGGAACAGGCAGCCTGCTGTCACTGGCCCGAAGCTTGTCCTTCATACCCAGTCTGCTTGGTTACTTCATACCAGACTACAAGGCCTCTGTCTTTTCCTCTGTGCACCAGACTGCTAATTTAACCCTTGGTCTTCCCTTTAACCCCAACCCCTGTACTTACTGCCCCATGGGAGCAGCTTGCGGATCCCACCACTGGTCTTTGCCCCTTTCTACTTACTGAGAACAAGTCCCGCATCAACATGCAGAGCTAAGGGAAAACAAACCCCTAATTCTGAACGGCCAAGGCAGGCACCAGGTGAGGTTCCTTAGCTCAGGAGAGTTTGCATGTCCTTCCAAGACCAAAGTCAGAGAAACACACTGAGGAGGTCACACCCAAAAGTCTCCCCATCAGGGTAGAGAGAACACAGGGCTTCAGAGCAAAGCCCGTAGAAGAAATCAGGAGGACTCCAGCATATTCATACTTCTGGGTGAGAGTGATAGAGTCGCTATTAAATAAACACGCGCTTATGCATTTGTTAAATCAAACTGCAAAAACAAGGAAATTATTTGGAATTATTCCAGTTCACCTTAATGTAAAACATTAAATTGACGTCCCCTCACACTTAAAAAATGATGGAAGAGTGTGATGGAAAGAGCATCCTGCTCTAGGCACCAAATTGCTTTATGGAGTCACTGTGAGTCACCACAGGAATGCTGTGTTTTAATTTTATCTCCTTGACATCCTGCACAGTGTGCTTCCCCGAAATTTCCTATCTCAGCCAAGACAGACAACGTCTCTGGTTTTCTTCTCACACTCTGTGACCTCTGAGGCTTTCAGCAGAGGTAAGACTGGTCTAAAAGAGAGGTGGACTTAGCAGCTATCCCAAGGAAATAAGTGATTCATGACCACTTTGCATCTCAAGTAGAGGTCGGCAGTGAAGGCGTTACCGACTCTCTCATTCAAGAGAGTCAGGCACTGAGGGCAGTCTGGGGATGTCCTCTCCACTTCGAAGCAAGCCTCAAAGACTTCGAAGGGAAGTTAATTCTACAGTTGGTCCTGGCTGATGAGAGAAGGGATGGATAAGGAGCAGAGCTTGAAGCAAAGACAGAAGCTGTAAAGATGGAAGTAGGCAAGAGCAGTTACTCTTTGAAGTTTAAAGTCCTCCTCATTGTTAGGTAATTTCCCCACTCTGTAAATTTTAATATGGGAAATTCTGAAATTTGAAAACAAATCTGTTATGTTTCTGATGGTTTGTGTTATACTGTGGGTAAGTAATTAATTCAATTTCTCTCTTTGATCCCAAACCTTATTTTTTGACCTCAAACCTGCTAGTAAAAAAAAAAAAAAAAAAACTTAGCAGGACCTCTGGGCAGTTATACAAACTTGTGTTGAAAACCCACGTGTAGAGCCAGGAGTGTCATCCAGAATAGTCCCTGGAGCTTGCTAGAAGCTCACCATCTCAGGACTCCATTCCAGGCCCACCCGATTGGAACTATCAACTCAGATTATCAGGCTTGCCCAGCAAGCCCCTTCCCTTCCATTCCTCCACAGGTTCTCTAAGCTGACCACCGTCCTGGGGCTCTGAAGTACCACAAATCAGATGTCCGAATCCCCACCTATGTCTCCCATCAGTCCGTCTGTTTATTCCACCGCCCCTTGGACTCCCCGCCCCAGGCCCCACCTGATGTGTGTTTCTTCCCTGATTGCTAATGTTTCAGCATATTTTCAGGTCTTAATATCCGAACACTTACTTAGCGGAGAGAACAATAGATTGCCCCATTTGTGAGGATTCTGAGGACGGTTAATGGAAGCCCCGTGCATTAATTCTCCGAGAAGAGCCGCTGTGCGCTAATAATGACATGAGATCTAAATGGTGATGATGCTGTCAAAAACATGGAGTGTACCATGACCATTCTAAAAGATCGGATCCTCTGGCAAAACTGAAACAGGCCGGTGAGGACACGCACAGAGCAAGCGCAAACGGTCACCTTTATCCTTGGAGATCAACAGACAATGGGTGCGTGTCTAGTAAAAACAGGACATAATCTAAGATAATTTTTGCTTTCATCTTGAAGGGATGTGGCACGATAACACGGTGGCACTCTTGATTTTGTTTAAAAATAACCACTTGTTGGGCCAGGGGGAAGGCTTAGCATATGAAAGCACTCGCCACGAGGAGGAGGCCCGATAACCTGAGCTGGATCCCGATCCCTGGGACCCTCACAAGACAGAAGCCAGGGACTCCTGTGCCTTCAAGCTCCTGCCCCTCTCCCCAAAGGAATGGATGGATGGATGAGCATAATTTTAAAGTAACTACTTTCTTCTGACACTGATGTTAGGCTATTAGAGAGAAGACCGCCCTCCGGAAACACCTCTCACCCCTAAGGTAGAAGACACGGCCCAAGCTGTGTAGATAGATGGTCAGCATCCCTGGCCTGGACCACCCTGGGCTAACAGTTCACACCTGTGCCCTGCCTCTGCGCTCCTGCACTGTGCCTGCCTTGTTTCTTCTAACTATAACTGCTTAGGTGGGAGGAGATCCTCCTAGCCTGCCTGTCGACGCTTTCTGAGTATAAATCAACTTGATGGTAATATAATCACAACCACACACCATGAATTCACAAGAAAAAAAAATACCCAACCAGAGTCATTTAAAATTACAGCTCAAGACAGCGCTAGGGATGTACCATGATGATAGAACATCCTTAGAGAACCAGGAGAAATCCCAGCTACATGTGCATAAGTAGGAGCTTTGCAGGCAGATCTTAGCCGTGCTGGTTACTGACCTCAACTGTCCCAAATGTCTACAGTGTGTGCCCTGTCCCGTGCAGGAGCTGGCAGCCGCTGCAGCAATGAAGGATTCACATATAATAAGAAGTTTGCTGAGGTGTGCTCAAAGTTCAAAACAGTTTTTATAGACTTTTTTTTTTTTTTTACTACAAAAGGAATTTAAATAGCTCCTAATACTGTTTATATTGATGCTGAGATTAGGGCTCAGATGTAGGCGATTGTCTCGTGTGTGTGTGTGTGTGTGTGTGTGTGTGTGTGTGTGTGTGTGTGTGTGTGTGTAAGGTTCTGTGTCAGATGCCCAACACCAAGAGTAACAACCACTTTTCTTGAATAAACATTCAAATAGTATTTTTATCTACGTGGTAAGTGAAATGTATTGACAAATAAATGCTATCTGTTTTTTACAGCATTTTTAATGTGGCTGACTAAAGAATTGCAATTTCCTGCCTGATTTGCACTGTATCTCTGCTGGACTGAACTGTTAGACACGGCTCAGTGGTTGGGGCACAGTCTGGAGTCAGATTGCCGCGTATCTTTTACGCCACCACAGCCAGCTGCTGACTTAGATAACGCTGCTCAGTGATCTCTGGCCATCTGCTCCTCCTGAATGACTTGAATAGATCCAGAGAGTCATGGTGGTTCCTGTTAGGGGTTAGACAGCAAATATGTCCAAAGGCAAATATATTGAAGACTTGATCCTAGGCAGTGTTCACATTGGGAATTTGGATCACAGAGCTGCTAATCTCCTGATGGCTTTAGCTAACAACTGGTTCATTATTGAATGAACTTTTTTTTTTTTTTTTTGGTTTTTCGAGACAGGGTTTCTCTGTGTAGCTTTGTGCCTTTCCTGGAACTCACTTGGTAGCCCAGGCTGGCCTCGAACTCACAGAGACCCACCTGGCTCTGCCTCCCGAGTGCTGGGATTAAAGGCATGTGCCACCACCGCCCGGCGAACATTTTTTTATTGTTTTATTTTTTTTTGTCTGAATGTATGTATGTGTGCTAATACATGCAGTGCCTGAAGAAGCCAGAACTAGCATCACAGAAGGTTGTGAGCCACCAAGTGGGCACTGAGAACTGAACCCAGGTCCTCTGCAAGAGCAATAAGTGCTCCTAACTGCTTAGCCATCTCTCCAGCCCTAATTCATACTATTACTAAGTCTGGGCTGATTTGGAACTGTGCAGAGCAGTTTTGAGGATGATGTCGTAGGGAACTGTGTTAGCTTTCAATTGCTGTGATAAAAATACATAAATGACTTAAAGAAAGGAAGATTTCTTCTGGCTTGTGGTTTTGGAGGTTTTAGTCCCAAGGTCATTGCTTTGGGCCTGAGGTGAGGTAGAACATCATCATAGTGGCGTACATAGAAGAGGAAGATGCTTATCCTGGCAACCAGGAAGAAAGAAGAGAGAAGAAAAGAGAGGGAGGAGGAAGAAGGTAGGAAGAGGGGAGAGAGAGAGAGAGGCACACAAGCTATGCCCCTCAGCTGAGCCTCCCTCTTGTAATTTCATTGTGCTGAAGATCACCATCTGTAACTTCAGTTCCCAGGGAATCCACAGCCCTCTTCTGGCCTCTGCAGGCACCAGGCATGCACGTGGTGCACAGACAGACATGCAGACAAAACATTCACACTCATAAAAAAGATGAAGAACCAGTACGAGTGTGTAGTTCTGAATTTAACCGAACACAGCTTAGACAACCGTTTAGAGCACTGCATTTCACGACAGCTGCTGGGAAAAAAAAGCTTTTTCTTCCTGTCTGTTTGGAAACTGCTTCGTCAAATACTGAAGTGTGTTCCAGTTGGAAACTTATGGCAAGTGGGATTTTTGTTTTGTTTTTTGTTTTGATTTGGGGATTCAGTCGATGTGGTGGTTTGAAAGAAAATGGCACCCAGAGGGAGTGTCACTATTAGGAGGTGTGACTTACTGGAGTAGGCGTGGCCTTGTAGGAGGAAGTGTGTCACTGTGGGGGTGGGCTTTGAGGTCTCCTATGCTCAAGCTGTGCCCAGTGACACAGTTCACTTCCCGTTGCCTGCAGATCAAGATGTAGAACCCTCAGCTCCTGCTCCAGCACCATGTCTGCCTGCAGACCACCATGCTGCCCACTGTGATGATAATGGACTAAACCTCTGAGCTGAGAGCCAGGCCCAATTAGATGTTTTCCTTTAGAAGAGTTGCTGTGGTCATGATGTCTCTTCGCAGCCATAGAACACGGACTAAGACACGGTAGATATTGTCAGTTTTCATCTTTAAAACTGTTTCTTGATGATTATAGTTTTCTTTCAGACTTTGTACTTCTGTACCAAAGACCCGTGCTGCCAATCTGTCTTCATTCACAATTCCTTCATTCTCCTCATCTTGCGGTTTTGTAAAATGGTGAAATCCCCAAAGTAAAAATCCTTAAAGCGTAAAATCCCCCAAAATTTGAGTCTGGGAAGATGCCTCAGTTAATAAAGTGAAAGGGAACAGACCTAAGTTCTATCCTGCAGAAACCAGAGCATGGTGGCTTGTGCCTGTAATCTCAGTTCTGAGAGGTGGGCCCAGGAGGGCACTTGGGGCTTGCTGGCCAATCAGCATGGCCGAATTCATGAGCTCCAAATGAGACCGTCTCCAAAAATAAGGTAGAGCATTCTCTATTTCACTTCATGAAGACACCTGCTGTTGGCCTCTGTCCTGCACATGCATGCGAACACATACATACACACACAACAGAAATAGGGAAAAAACCTCCCCAAACCACAATCTCAGAAGATTATAGTCATGAATATTGAAATGCTGAAAGTCAAAATTTGGAAAACTGTAATTCTTATTGAAAAAAAAGAGAGGAGTGGGAGATGTGTAAGAAAAGTAGAAAGCTGAGTCCTGGAGGAAGGCGTGGGTGCTTTTCAGTCGTGTGCAGGACAGTACCAATGACAGTGCTGTTCTTGTGTTCACAGGGCTCCCGTGAGATTCTGTGTTCACAGGGCTCCCAGGAGACTCAGGAGTAGTTTGGTGGTAGAGGGTTAACATTTGTAAAGCTCTCGATTTGTTTCTAAACCCACCAAATTTAAATTGTATTATGCCTGTTGCCCACAGAGGTCAGAAGAGGATGTTCCACCTCCTGGAACTGGAGTTATGGGTGGTTGTGAGCCACTCTGCAGGCTCTGGGAACCAACCCTGGGTCCTCTGCATGAGCAGCAAGTTTTCTTAACCCCTGAACCATCTCTCCAACCCCTAGATTTTATTATTAATTTTTTTTACATTTATTTAACTTTGTAAGTGCAGGTATGAGTGTGCATGCACACATACCCCAGTGCACGTGTGGAAGTCAGAGGACAACTTTGCAGCTTCTGTTCTCTCTTTTTTTATGATGTGGGTCCTGGGATCAATCTCGGCTTATCAGGCTTAATACCAAGTGCTGTCACCTGTCAACTCTAAGGTAAAATATTTAAAAGCCACCCTTGATCAGAGGATAAAGAAAAATCTTATGAGCTCAGCAAGAGACTTCTCAATTAAACACATGTGACTCAAAGGTCTCTATAAATGTCCCTCTGGTGATACAAAACACAATAGTGACCTTCTTGCTTAGGACATTGACTGTCAAAGAAGGTGATACTTGTTTTTGTTGTTTTGTGAATTTTAAGATGTCACCAACAGATGGCTTGTTTGTTTCTGACTTGGACTAATGCCTTTCTCAGAAAACATTCAGGTGAGCGAATTGTCCATGTGTGATTGTTAATGTGGATTTCACCGGATCTAGACTAACCTAGGAAACAAGCCCCTAGGCACACCTGGGAGGGAATTTCCAGTTTGGGTTCATTAAGATGGGAAGATCTATCCTAAATATGGACAGCACTGTTCCAGGGGCTGGGGTCTCAGTCAGTTTGAAATGAAGAAGGTGAGCTGAGCACCAGCGTTCTCTCTCTGCTTGCAGACTGTGGCTGCAGCGTGACCAGCTGCCTTGTGCTCCTGCCGCCCTCGCTGACTGTACCCTCAGACCCTGAGCTGAAGAACCCTCTCCCTTCCCAGGAGGAGAACTATGACCCGCCAAAGTATCTATCATGATGGAAACCTTATAAATACAGTTAAAGATGGGGAAGCTGGCTGGTTCTTATGGATCTATGGACCACTTCCGTGCAAACAGTTCTATTCTAGCCCTGCAGCACACAATTTATTTATTTGTTTGTTTGTTTATTTATTTATTTTGAGACATGGTTTCTTTGTGTGTATCCCTGGCTGTCCTGGAACTCGCTCTATAGACCAGGCTGGCCTTGAACTCACAGAGATCCACCTGCCTCTGCCTCCCGAGTGCTGGGATTTAAGGCGTGCGCCACCACTGCCAGGCTGCAGCACCCTTTTTCATGTCAAATTTTCTATTTTTTTCTTTATTTTTGTTTTGTTTCCAGAATTTTCACCATTACTTGAAAGTGTTAGCAGTAGTCAGGGCAGACTTATCAGGTAAAAGCTCTTACCTTGTAAGCCAGAAGATACGAGTTCAATCTCCAGAACCCACAAAAAAAGGTGGGAGAGAAGTGAACCCACAAAACTGACCACTGATTTCCATATACCCTGTGCCTGCACATTCTCACATGTGCACTCACACATGCACACACACACACACACACACACACACACCATACACACGCGCGAACCAGGTCAACACCTTCAGAACAACGCTTCAGGACCTACTCTGGCACTATACCTGTGGCACCTGAGAGCCAAACACTGCTGCTATACCCCAAATTAGCCCAACTTGGCTTAATTACATCCGGAACACCTGGGACACGTAGGATCGTCTCTGGAGGATCTAATCTGAGGGAAATTGCCTAATAATTTCACACCTTAAACTAACTAATAAAAATTTTTTTTCTTTACAAATTTCAAGTATTTCTTTCACCACGGCAAATAATATAGCCATTCAGGAATTTAAAAACTTCTTTGTTTATACTATGGATGAAATTTTAGAAGACATACACAACCTTCCTGGGATGTATACAATTTTCACCATAATGGTGATTTGCAGAGTGATTCATATCATATCATCAGAAAAACTGGTTTAATAACAACACCAAAAATGAGATATGACTGGGACCGATACAGACTTTGCAAAGTGGTAATGAAAACTTAAACAAAAGGATTCTTTCTTTGGAATCTGCTAATTTACCTCAAGAACTTCAGTCCGCTAATAATAACTGGACAACCAGATTTAATTCTATTGATAATAAATGTGAATACCTAATGGATAAAATAGCAAATCTTCAGAGCAATCTAAATGCCATACAGATAATTTCTAAGGAAAAATGATCATCATTAATTGATAGAATAAAGTCTTTGGAATCATATGTTTCTAATGAACATAAAAAATTGTGTGATTCCATGAAGTTACTGGAGTCATTTACAGTACAGGAGGTATAAACTTTAGAAAAAGTTGTGGTTAATCGACTTCAAGCTTTGGAGGAGTCTGTTAGAACTGATAATAAGGGTGCTAACAAGCAGAAAGTCAAGGCTAAAGAGGTCATAACATTTCAGTGCCTTATAGAGTTAGAGGTGACTTACCAAAGGTAACAGGTGGTTCTTATGCTATTGCAGACCCTGTCACCATTTGTGAAAAGCCAGCAAACGATAAACATCCTGAAGGATGTGTAGAATATATATGGCAGCTCATATACATGAGTGATTTAAAGAACATCAAGTACACTGTAGTTACCTATGGCATACATTCAACATATGTGAAACAGATGTTAAATATGTGGTCTTATAGAAACAGGAGCATGCCAAATGATTGGAATCAGTTAATATCAGCTGTGTTAGAATACAGCCAGCAGTTATAGTGGAAAAGCTCATTGAGATAAGAAGCTAAGGCCCTTTAGCATCAAAGTAAGATTAGAGGTTTTGAGATCTCCCAAGATCAAATTCTAGGCGAGAGCTGCTTTGCTGATATAGATTCACAATCTACCTTTGATGAGCATACATTACCCATATGTGTACAGTAGTCTTAAGTGCTTGGAAAAGATTTCAGAACCAGGAAAACCAACTGAGTTATATATGAAGGTCTTCCAAGGATCAAAAGAACCATTTACTGATATTTTACAAAGACTGACCAAGGCTATAAACAAGACAATATCAGATCAAGACTTAAGACAAGTATTAATTCAATTTTTGGCTTTTGAAAATGCTCATATAGGATATTTCACCTTAAAAGATCAGATCAGCTCCCATAGAAGAATGGAACCAATGCATAAACAATATTGAGTTTCTTAACTATTGTGATGAGACTTGGATAGGAGAGGCAATTTCCAAAGGTGGAAGGAGACATCAAAGTACCAAATGTTTTAACTGTGGTACACCAGGCAATACAAGAAGAAGTTGTACACTGGGTGCTCCTAGAAGCAATGCTTCTTCTAGAAATAACCCAAACAGGAGACCTCAACCTTCTAGATTATGCAGAAGATGCAGCAAAGGCCAACATTGGACCAATAAATGCAGATCAACAAGACACATACAAAGCAACCCTTTACTATTGGAAAATGCCTGGGGGGTGCTCTCACAGGTCCCCAAATCAAACATGGTCTAGTCATTTCCAGTCACTGTAGAGGAAATTCCTCCCCAGGATAATTAAATAATCCAGTGCCTAATGTGAAGAACAATACTCACTGGACTATAGAACAGCTTTGATAGTTGGATCAAAAATTCCAAAAAAATACCATAAAATGAATATTTTGGCAGACTTCCATAAATGAACAAAGACCAAAACTTAGAGTATGATTAATAACATTATTCTAGAAGGCTTAGGAGACACAGGTATGGGTGTGATTATAATTACACCAAAATCATGGTATCTGAATTGGCCTCTTCAAGAGGTAGATGTCTAGTTTCTAGGGATTTGAACCCTACATCAGGGAAAACAAAGTATGAGATGGGTTGAATGCATAGGGCCAGAAGGACAGAGAGGAAGGCTGAAGCCATATGTGGCGAATGTAGCAGTGAATCTTTGGGGCCAAGATTTGTTACAGCAATGGAATACCCAGATTAACATTCCTCCAAACTCAGAAGTAGAATATAGACAAATTCATGTGTCTGGGAATAATATTATAAGATACTATAAAAAACAGCCACCAACCATTCAGGCTGTACATAAACAAAGCACAACTACTGTTGAACTCTCAGAGGTACCAACAACCCTACCTTTAAAATGGCTAACTGATAAACCTGTCTGGGTTGGACAATAGCCTATGACACAAGAGAAACTACAAGCCTTAGAACAGCTGGTTCAGGAGCAGTTAAATGCTCAACATATTGAAGAATCTACCAGCTCTTAGAATTCTCCTGTATTTGTTATTAAAAAAGAAATCTGGTAAATGGAGAATGCTGACAGATCTGAGAGCCATTAATGAAGTAATTCAGCCTATGGGTTCTCTACAGAATGGGATGCCCTTGCCCTCTCTGTTACCCAAAGAATGGCCTATTATAGTTATTAACTTAAAAGACTGTTTCTTTACCATACACTGATAAGAAAAGGTTAGACAAAAATTTGCCTTCACAGTACCCACTTATAATAATTCTCAGTCAAGAGATACCAATGGAAGGTCCTCCCTCAGGGAATGTTAAATAGCCCCACCCTATAACAATATTTTGTGCAAAAGCCATTGGATATCATTCATGCACAATTTCCACAATCTATAATTTACCATTATATGTATGATATCTTATTAGCTGATCTGAAGTCAGATACTTTAGAAAGTATGTTTGAAGAAAGTTTTGCCTCACTGGGGATTACAAATTGCTCCTGAAAAAATACAAAGAGAAGATTCTATTAATTATTTAGGATATAAGATAGATCTACAAAAAAAATTAGACTCCAAAAGCTACCAACTCAGGAGAGATCTATTGCAGACTCTTAACGATTTTCAAAAATTGTCAGGAAGCATTTCCAACTTACGGATTATCATTGGAATACCTAAAGATGGACTAGTAAATTTGGCCAATACCCTAAAAGGGAACAAGTACTTATATAAGTCCAAGAGAATTATCAGCTGAAACTGAGAAGGAATTGGCTCTAGCAGAAAAGAAAATATGAGAGGCACATATGGATTGTATGAATCCAAAACTTAACTGCATTCTGGTCATACTCCCCTCCAGACACTCCCCCACAGGGATTTTGATGCAGATATTATATTGGAATGGATATTTCTGCCATGTAAACTGAGTAAGAAATTAAAGACATATGTGGAAAGGATCTCTGATTTGATTCTAAAAGGAAAATTAAGACTTCATCAATTGTCAGGAATGGACACAGAAGAAATTGTAGTACCTTTAACTAATGAGGGAATTTCCTCTTTATGGAAAGATAATGAATACTGACAAAGAGCCTGCAGTATTTTTTGGGAGAGATTAATAACTGTTATCCCAAAAGCAAGAGAATAGAATTCATAAAAAAGAACTGAGTGGTTCCTTCCTCATATTGTATGGCAAAAACCAATCTCTGGAGGCCCCACATTCTATACTGATACAAGTAAATCAGGAAAAGCAGGATATAAATCAGAAGATTTAAGTAAAGTAGTTCAAAGTCCTTACAGTTCTGTACAAAAGTCAGAACTGTATACCATTCTTATGGTATTTATGGACTTCACAGAACCTCTCAATATAGTTACTGACTCTCAATATTCAGAGAGAGTTATTTTACATACTGAAACTGCTAAATTTATTCTTGATAATACAGAATTAACTTCACTACTTATACAATTACAGGAAGTCATCAGAAATAGGGAACATCCTATACATATAAAACACACATCAGATCCCATATGGTCCTCTAGCACAAGGTAATGATAAGATTGAGTAGTTATTAATAGGTAATGTGCTAGAAGTCTCAGAATTTCATAAGAAACACCATGTAAATAGTAAAGATTTGAAAAGGTACTTTTCTATCACTTGACAACAAGCTGAGGAAATCGTAAAAAAAAAAATGTCATACTTGTTCCTTCTATAACCAAACTCCATTACCAGCAGGAAGTAATTCTAAAGGTATACAAAGAAATGAAATTTGGCAGATGGATGTGTTTCATTTTGCAGAATTTGTAAGATTAAAATATGTACACCACACCATTGACACCTATTCAGGATTTCAATGGGCAACTCCTATGAGTTCTGAAAAGACTGATTCTGTAATTACACACCTACTAGAAGTTATAGCCATCATGGGAATACCTGTACAAATTAAGATTGACAATGTTCCAGCATATGTCTCAAATAAGATGAAACAGTTTTTTGTCTATTACAATATAAAACATATTACAGGTATACCACACAATCCCACAGGCCAAGCAGTTATAGAAAGACCCAATCGAACTTTTAAAGGATATGCTAAATAAACAGGAAGAGGTAACAATGACCCCTAGAAATAGATTACATAATGCCTTATTAACCTTGAATTTTCTCAATGCTGATGAGAAAGGAACAATAGCTGCAGAGAGACATTGGAAAACAGAAAAAACTCCTGAGCGAAACCAACCTGTTTACTTCAAAGATATATTGACCTCAGAGAGGAAAACAGGATATGTCCTACATTGGGGAAGGGGTTTTGCTTTTGTTTCTGCAGGAGAACAAAAGCTATGAATACCAACAAAATTAATAAAAATTTGATTCAAACAGGAGAAACCCCTTGATGAGGAGAAATGATAGCTCATCCACTGATGTGAAATCTCTACAAGTTGTAAGGAAAACTCAACAAACAAGGGTAGGGACAGGGTTCTGTTTTTCGTCTTTACAGAATAATAGGAATGCTCATCTTCAAGAAATCAAAAGGCCTTGGACATCCAGATGTCTACAACAGAAGGGATGAACCTATTGGTACCAATATACTCCACAGGGTAATATCTCACTGCTTAACATCTATATCTCTTTAACTCTAGAAAAGTTGTGGTCCTGATTCAGTTACAAATCAAGCTGGCTTTGGAGTTGGAATGTGGCTCTCTTCTTCTCTAAACCCAAGCATGCTGCTAAAAGAAAAATTAGGAGATTCTGTCTCATATCAGAAGAGCTAACTGGTGTGGGACAGAAGAAAACCAATTATCAAGGGACTATTGTTGTCAAGATTCTATTTCTTTCCATGCTTATCCTTGATTTCTGGGAATCCTTCTTCGAGTCATCCAAACTTTCCTTTTGATATTAATAATGTTTAAGTTTTCCACAGTGAAATATAAGTCTTTCCAATAGCAATCTCTGATGTCTCCAGAAGGAAGATGGAGCCCCATAACAATGACTCTATCTGGTCCATAATGATGCCATTGAACCAAAAAACACTGCTCGATGATCAGCTTTGGACTGCAAACTCTTCAGGACAGTACCAAGATGAGATGGTCCATCATATTACACTTCTAGCCAGAACCTCATATAACCTTACCTATTACTCTGAGACTGGCTACAAACATTATAGCTAGTGCTAATTGAGACTTAACCATTTAGCTTTCTTACAAGATCCCACAGAGATACCATCGCTCCCTAAACAGCAGGAAGCAATTTTAAGAAGACAATGCTCCCTCTCCCAAAAGTTTTCACTTTCTCAGGGTTAATGGGTAAGTTGTTATAGGGTTGGGGGCAGAACAATAATATTTAGACTCAAGATTCTTTTTTGGAAAAGAAAAAAGGGGAATAGATAGGTATAGTATATTAAGGTAGATTATTGTATTAGTGAACTAATTTAGCAAACTATCAGCCTTAGATAAATTGCACTGATATAGATTCTTGTATATTGATACAAATATGAACTATTTTTCTACTCCTATTTAAGATGATTTGTATATTGATACAAATTTAAAACTATAATTGTCATATTGTACACATATTCCTACTCCTATTTGAAATATTATGTATATTGATACAAATGTAAAATTATGTTTGCCATACTGTATGTATATCCTACCTCTGCTTAGGATATTTTGTATATTGATACATATTAAGGATATTGTTATCATATTGCACTATACATTTCTAGCTCTGTTTAAGATACTTTGTGTATTATTACATTTTTGAGGCCATTGTCCTTATACTGTATATCTGTTTACAGATTGTTTACCCTGTTAATGTGAAACCTTAGTCCTTAGGTTATTTAGGTAGATAAGACTTACAGATTAATAGTCACCCATGCTTGTCATATCTATAGTTATGCTAGTTAGGTTCTCCAGATTTACAGAAACTTATGTCAGATGGATAGGTAATCTTTAAACACTTCATAGACCTAGAGAATACGGCATTTAAATGTTTTGATAACTTAGAATTCTGTTGATGTGAGAAGCAATTGTTCCTGGTAGCACTGATCTGATCCGTATAGAATGTTGGGCTTTTAAGATACTCCGTTTGGAAGTTTGTCTTCCTCTTGGCACAAAATGGCCTGCTGGGCAAAGAACTGCCCTTGCTTAGGCTGCTGACAATATGGATGCTGTCTTCTCTGGATGAGCAGGACACAAGGAAAAGTGACTGCTGAACTCTGCCAAGACAGGGTAAGACAGTCTTTCAAATTTCCTGCTTCTGAAAATGGTCTGTCAGATACTCTAGGCCTGTAGCCAAAATGGATGCCTCAACAGCGCTGAGAATCTTTAGCTGACTGTCCAGGCTGCCAGCTGTCTCTGTCTATTCTCATAATTTTTCAGAAATTGCTTGCTTGCACTTCCTGTTTTCTCAGGTAGCATTATTTTCCTTCTCAGGTCTTTGATGGGATTGAAGACTAGATAGTTACAGTTACAATCCTCTCATATCTTAGCTAAGAACATTTCAGATAATAAAGTTAGATTCTTTAGGATAGGTCAGCTATTGCAGTAATCTCTGTAACATGCTATTTACCTATGATCTGGACTTTACTATGTATCTCTTGTTTGATGTTGTTCTTGCTGGTTATATTCCTATTTTTGTTTATGGTATTACTTTTCCCCTCTCCTGGATGATACTTGATAATCGTTCCTATTGTATATAGTTTGTATTAGGTTAGAATTTTCTTATTTAGACAAAAGGGGGAGATGTAGTGGATACCTGTTCTGTCTGTGACCTTGAAACACCACCCCTAGAGATACAGCAGGTAACTGTCCTATCTACCTATGACCTTGAAGTACCTACCCTTGGGGCATGGCTCGGGGCTACCCTTAAGACCTGAGACTCAAGTATGTCTCTCCTCTTCTCTCCCTGGTGGGCTTGGATGCTGGGATGGACTGAGGTGGAAGAACATTGTGGGACTGTACCTTGGCCTTCCAGGACCCTACGATAAATCTCCTCTGCGGCAGTGAGTCTTTCTCCCTAATAAATTCCTTTACCCTTTAAGCAGACTCCGCAGATTTCTCATAATACATCTTTTTGTACACTTGAATTTGTAAGATTTCAGGAGTTTGGGACTGGAAAGGTGGCTCAGCAGTTAAGAGCACTGGCTGCTTTTCCAGAGGATCTACGTTAGATTCCCAGCACCCACATAACAGCTCACAACCATCTCTAACTCCAGTTCCGGGGATCTAATGCCCTCTTCTGGTCTCCTCTGTGTGTGTGTGTGTAAACTTAAAAATCAACTATTGAAAGTATTTACAGGTAAGAACAGATTTCAAGTGAAGAGGAGACTATTTTAACTGTTATTACAAAAATATCACAGATCTTAAGCTTCCTTGGAGTGTGTCCTGGCTTTGAAGATGAATAATAGTCCCTATAAAGTGACAGAGTCACCTCCAGGGAGGTGACAATTTCTTGCCATCTCATCCTCTTCATGTCATAGACTACACTTCATTCATTCATTCTCATTCATTCATTCATTCATTCATCCCACTCCTGACTCTAGGGTCTGGCTTTGAACTCACTAAGTAGCTTAAGATAACCTTGAGCTTCTGGTCCTCCTCCCAAATGTTGGGATGGGTTGCTGGGGTGCAGGGGGTCTGGCTCACTCCCTTGTGCATGCTAGGTGAGCTCTCTACCAACAAACCTACGTCCCCAGTGTTCACTTACAATCTTGAGGACCGTCTCACTTTTTGTGACTGCAGATTCAAGCCCACAGACTGGTTCTCAACCAACTGGTTTTGGCCAAGTCTTTGGCGATCTAGACACAGGCAGCTTCCCCTAGAGGTTTTGAATACAGAACTACCTTTCTCCACAGCTGTGGGCAGAGGTGCCCTTTGGCACTCTGCCACCTCCATATTTCCAGGTCATTTTGATCCACTCCAGGACCTCCAGGACCTCCAGGTTGAAAGAACTTCAACAAAAGCTTCTCAGTACACTGGCTTCTCCATTTCCCTGTGCTGGATCTTGCACATACTTAAAAATTAATAATTTTATTTTATAGAGCTATTTTAGGTCTATGGAAAAATTGGAGCAGAGTGTACAGCTGGTTGTGGCATACTTTCTCTCTTTGCCCCAATCCTGCTTTCTGTCTCCCTGTTTTTTGTTTTTTGTTTGTTGTTTTTTGGCTTTTCGAGACAGGGTTTCTCTGTAGCTTTGGAGCCTGTCCTGGATCTCACTCTGTAGACCAGGCTGGCCTTGAACTCACAGAGATCCACCTGCCTCTGCCTCCCAAGTGCTGGGATTAAAGGTGTGTACCACCACCACCACCACCACCACCACCACCACCACCACCACCACCACCATCCGGCTTCCCTGTTCTTAATATCTGGCAGTGTTACGTTTGTTACAGTTAATGAACCTATACTGAACTAAACTGTTTTATAAACTAAAGCTCCTATTTTTATCCCTGGGAACCACTCCGTGTTGGGCAACCTTTGCATTTTGACACATACCTGATGATGGGAATCTATCACTTCAGTATTGTTCAGAAGTTCACTACCCGTAAGTCCCCTGTACTGCATCTGCTCATCTCTGTCTCTTTCCTTCAAACTCCAAGGAACTATGGCTGCTGAGATTTATGTGGTTTGTCCTGCAAGGGTGTATGCGATGGAAACTTAGTCCCCAGTATTAAGAAGTAGGGTCTAAGTGGTGGTGCACTTCTTTAACCTTAGCATTCGGAAGGTAGGGCAGGTGGATCTCTGTGAGTTCAAAGCTAGTCTGTCTACATAGCGAGCTCCAGGACAGCCAGAGCTACATAACGAGACACTGTCTCAGAAAAGAAAAAAAGGAAGAAAGAGAGAGGTGGAGGGGGGAGAGAAAGAGGGAGGGAGAGAGAGAGAAAAAAGGAAGGAAGAAAGAGAGAGTGTGTAGTGGGGTCTAATGGGAGGTGAATAGTTCTTTGCAGATGCTACTCTCAAATGGAGTAACAGTTGTCTCACAGAATGAGAAAGTAAATTCCCATGAGTCTTTCTGCTGGGCATAGTAATGCACATCTCTAGGCTCAACACTTGAGAGGCAGAGGCAGGTGGATCTCTGAGTTTTGAGGCCAGCCTGGTCTACAGAGTGAGTTCTAGGTCAGTCAGAGCTATATAGTGAGACCCTGTCTCAAAATAATAATAAAAAGAGGCTCTCTCTCTCTCTCTCTCTCTCTCTCTCTCTCTCTCTCTCTCTCTCATTCTCTCTCTCTCTCCTCTCCTCTCCTCTCCTCTCCTTTCCTCTCCTCTTCTTTTCGGCTTCCTGTCTGGCTATATGATCTCTTCCTCTCATCCCATAATATCATCCATTGCATGATGCAGCCAGAAACAACTACTCCAGAGCCCAGGAGGTGTTGCCACTACACTCCGAAGCTCCAAAAGAAGGGTTCCTCTCTTTTATAAGTGCCCGGCCTTGGTTATTGTTTCATTATAGCAATGGAAATTGACTAATGCAATTGCTCTTTTGACTGTTTTCAGAGTTTTATCATTTCAGACTATCACAGTTGGAATCATCATCATGTAGACTTTCAGGTTGGTTTCTTTCATTTAGCAATAAACATTGAAGAGTCTTCTACACCCTTTCATAGTTTGTGAGTTCATTTATTTTCATCACTGCATAATATTGCACAGTGTTCAATGCACCATCATGTATTTATCCATTTACCTGTTGAATGACATCTTGGATGCTTCCGAATTTGGGCAATGGTGGATAAAGCTGCTCTGTTCTGTGCGATTTTTGTAAGGACAAGTTTTTAAATAGATTTTTTGTTGTTGTTGTTTCCATTTTTGATACTGGGTTTTGTTGTGGTGGTTATGGTTGTTGTTGGCTGGTTGGTGAGTTGGTAGGTTTGGCTTGTTTGTTTTGTAGATAACTAGGAATACAGTTGCAGACTTGCATGTATGAACCACGCTTAGCCTTGCTATACTAAACAACTTTTTTTTTTTTGGCAAGAAATGGCCTTTCAAGGTGGCCACTCCACCTTGAATTCCTACAAGCTATGAACACTGCTCTATCCTGGGCAGCATTTGATGTCAGTGTTTTGGATTTTAGCCATTCTGAGAAAAGGGGGAGAAGGAGAGAGATTCAGGTGGGAGGTCAGAGGCCATCTAGTGGCAGTCAGTTCTCTGACATGGGTCCAGAGGTTGGTGGCAGGCGCCTTCCCACCTGCTGAGGCCTCTTGAGGGTCTCATTGCTGTTCTAATTTGAAATCCACCAACAACAGCATGTGTGGTCGGTGTTTTTTCAACCGTTTACCATTTGCATATCTTCTTCAGTAATGTAACTCTTCAGATCTTTTTGATTGGGATCAATTTTTTTATTTACTTTTTAAAATTATTGAACTTTAATAATTCTTTGGATATTTTGGATATACATCTTTTATTAGGTATTTACTTTACAAATATCTTCCTCCTGTCTGAAGTTTCTTTAAAAAAATTATCTTGGAGGCTGGAGAGATGGCTCAGAGGGTAAGAGCACTGGCTGCTCTTCCAGAGGTCCTGAGTTCAATTCTCAGCATCCACATGTTGGCTTACAACCATCTGTAATGAGATCTGGTGCCCTCTTCTGGTCTGCAGGCATACATGCAGACAGGACACTGTATACATAATAAATAAATAAATAATTTTTTAAAAATTATCTTAATAGAGTCTTTCAACTGAGCAGAAGTTTGTAATTCTAGTAGAGTCTAATTTACCAAGATTTTTTTTTCATGGGTTATATTTTTGTTGTTCTGTCTAAAAGCAATCACCAAATGCCTGAATTTCTCCTTGTTATTTTCTACACATTTTATAGTTTTACATCTTATATTTAGATTCACAGTATATCTGAGGTTAATTTTGTAAAAAGTATAAGGTTTTTCTGGATTTGTTATTTTGCCAATCAATGTCAGTTACTCTAGCATCACTTGCTGAAAAGATTAGCCTTTCTTTTTTAAAAAAGATATTAAAAAATTTATGTGCAGCCAGGTGCACTGCAACACGCCTTTAATCCTAGCACTTGGGAGACAGAGTGAAGCAGATGTATGTGAGTTCAACGCCAGCTTGGTTTACAAAGTGAGTTCCAGGACAGCCAGCCAGGAATGTTACACAGAGAAACCCTGTCTCTGTGTGGGGGGGGGGG
>CABHPH010139493.1:610-41612 GCA_902168325.1 Peromyscus nudipes
CCTGGAGCTCACTTGGTAGCCCAGGCTGGCCTTGAACTCAGAGATCCACCTGGCTCTGCCTCCCGAGTGCTGGGATTAAAGGCGTGCGCCACCACCGCCTGGCCAGAAAACTCTCTTAAATGAGTGAATATTTTTAGACTATCGGGCAAATCAAATGGAAGACATAAAGCTACCGAAGGCACAGATTCCTGCTGTTCTGCTTTCTTTTGTAAGGTATTTACATACTACTTCTCTTTTTTCTCATTAAATCTTGTTCACTGTGTTAGAGTGATCAAGGAAAAGCTACTTAAACTCAAGGCAGCATGGAGTGTAAGCAGGTTCAAAGCTTACCTGCATGTCAGATATCTGAAACCACTCAAACTCGGGTTCCATTCTGGATCTCACAGCAATTCTGTGTAAGCCATGGAAGGCTGGAAGTCTCTGTGATCTGTAGGGTAAACCTCATGCTGAGGGAGTAGAACATGCACCCAGTTCACACGTGCTTCTTAACCTGGAATGCTTCTCAGACCCAAGGACACCCAGGGACCTCGGGTGTGAAGCTTAGCCTGTCATTTTCCTGGCTGAGGCTAAGTGGAGGACCTGAGCTCTCAGCATTGCTAATCTGTTACCTTTCATGCTGAGCAGTGTCTCTGCCTTCCCCTAGACCTAGACAAAGCTTCTTATTTTCTTACAAAGAGATCCTAGGGAGGACATTTTGAGGCTTTTTTTTTTTTTTTTTTCTTTAGCAGACACACATTTTATGCTCTTAGATAAAGGAATAATTTCCTTGTACTTAGGTCAGAATTCATGAGAGTCAGTAGAAATGGGTAACTAAACAGATGACCTTTGATTACATTGCTGATACAGATTCATGTATAGAAACACAAGTAAAAGTAACTGGAAAGGCTGGGTTGAAAACAGTTGTGCAGTGTATTGTATTTTAGAACAGCTATTTCCCATGAATTTCACTGAAGCAGTAACACTAAATAATATTAATTCTGGTAAGCACTTAATTTAATACTAATTTACAATATGCTAAACCACTGCATTTTTGTAAATAACATATTTCTTGTACAATTATTACTAAATACACATCTGCTTATATCAGCTCTATTTTGACACTAATATTTTTTGATTTTCTAAAATTTTGAGTTATGCTTGATTTGTTAGAAAAAAGCTTTTTATACTATGGAGTTTCTATTTTGAGAATTTGGTGACAGGTTCTGAACTATAGAACCCATTATATACTATAATTTGATTGGCAGGCTAACTTCAGGATGTCTTTGGGCCTTGGCTTCACCCTTTCTTCTTTTGTTTCCTCCAAAATCTTTGCAGCTTTTCAGTCATCTGGTTTCAGAACTGTTGGATCTGATCTGTGTGATTCCTAGAGACACACAGATGCGATGTAGACATTTGAGCTGTAAAAAATTAGATTCAGCGTTCAATACTGCACCGCCAGCATTTAACATCAACAGGAGTTTGAATTTTCCTCAGTTTTCTAGGCCTGTTCAGTGTCTTTTGCAGTTCCCAGTGCGCAGGGTCCTTCATCCCAAGGTCCTGAGAAGCACGTGTCTTCTAAATGTAGCATTATTTCAGCGAGGTAAGATGGTCTGGGCAGCACGGAGAACCTACCTGTTCTGGGAAACAGAGAAGGCAAGAGCAGAAGAGGTAACTCCCCGTACTGTCACGTCTGCCTGACGAAGGCCCTGGATCTGCAGCGTGACTTTCCCGACCTCTTCCTAGCCGATCTGGCTTGAAGGATGCTGAGAACTCTCGTGGTTGCTTCACTGTTCCCTAATTAGGGCAGTTTTCAGATAAGACCCAAAAGGCAAAATGTCATTGTAGTTTCAGTACCAGGTGAGAGAGAATGATAGAAGTTATTTCCCCCAGAAAACTCCCAGAGTCAAATAAATCTCTCAAGCAAGTACATGAGTGTGGTGGCCATTGAAGGGAGGACCCTTTTGAAGGGGAACTTTAGTACTCTACTACCAAAGGGGTCATCACTTTGTTTTGGTTGGTCAGTAAAACGACATCACACAAATTATTTAATTTTTATTTATATATAAAAATGAAATAGCATGCTTCTTTTACTTTCCTATTAAAATGTTATCTATATAACATATATATACATATATATATATATGCATATGCCAGTGAATTTTATATGGCAGAAGCTTCTGTTGTTACCTTAATTTTCATTTGTACTTCCTCTCCAAATATTTTTCATTTCTTTGCTATAGAGTAAAATGAGTTAATAGATACTGAATCCCTCTGTGTGTGTTGATCACTGTGTTCATTTTATGATAAGATTAGCCTGTACAACAACTCTTTGATACAGTATTTGATAGACAGGCACAGGGAAATACAGAGAAACGAGATACAGATCAACTGGATCAACTAGTAAGCTGATGCCTGGTAGCCTGATTGCAATTTCCATCCTCAATCACATCTTGCCAAACATGGCTTTTCAATACCCATGTGCTGAAGTCTCAACAAAGAAATCACATAGCAGTGCTTAATGATGATACAGTGTAAATTGAAGGCATAGGGCCTACAGCAGTAAATAAACACACATAATATGTCTTGACGTAACATGTAGATCAAGAAGGGAATCCCAGACAGCAGGAAGATTGTGACAGCAGACACAACAATTGAGTCTGTTGTAAAATATAAGGAAATGAGTTTAAGTTTACCTTCTCAGATAGTGCCACTCTGTCACCTGGATAGCTGCCTCAGTGTAGAGAAGGAGGGGCAGAAGAGACGGCTCAGTGCTTAAGAACACTTGCTGCCCTTCCAAAGAACCCAGGTTTAGTTCCCAGCTCCCATACAGTGTTTTTCAACTATTTTTAACTCCAGTTCCAGAAGATTCTATGCCTTCTTCTAAACCCTGAGGTTACTAGCCATGCAAGAGGTACATATACATACATGTAAAAAATAAATAAATAAAATCAATGTATAAGAAGAAAAATGGCCCAATGTCTTCATTGCTTAGAACCAACTCATTTAAATTATGAGGCCCACTCTGAGAAGCCAGAACTGTAGAGTTTTTGGGCTATGCTCTAAAACCCTGGCCACTAATTAAATCCAAGGACTCCACAAACACATTGTAAGCTCCATTCTTTTTACAGATTTTAAGTACAGTTTTATCACAGTAACAGTTAAGGGTCATATGTGAAAAACAAAGACATTTAGGAGCTGAGAATGGATAAGGATTCAATAATTTAAAGAGGATAACAAGCATATTCTGTCTCTGACTTTGGAAAGGCAGAAGTTAAAAATTCTGTCTCATGGTATTATTTACTGGGAGACATGTATTAGGATGGAATGACGTGGAAGTTAGGAGGAGTGGGTGGAGGTTAGGAGGGAATGGGGTGGAGGTTAGGAGGGGGTGGGGTTTACCTGTGTTAGGAGCAGGTGGTGGGGTTAGGAGATGAACTCAATAGTAATGGGAAGGTCAGTGTGAGGGCAGCTTGAAGACTGGAAGGGAGGGATGTCTTTAGTGGTTTAACTTTACCCTTTCCCTCCACCTTTCTTCCCATAACTACTGACTCTGAAACCACAAATGGGAACATAACCAGAGTCCCCAAAAGAAAAACTCAGATTCCCAGACCCAAGGCTTAGCTAGCTGTCTTGGATGACCCCACTTAGATGGAAACTCCATTTTAACCTGAGGTCTCGGTTTCAACGCAAGCAGAATGCTGCATCTATCTGAGTTTATCTAGTGGTGCATATGTTGTAATTGTGTTAGTGTGAGTTTGAGGCTTGACTATCGGGTCCCAGATCTTGTTGATTCAAGGCCCACAGGTCTCCAGTGTGCAGTTAGAGTTATCGCTCTGCCTCCAACGCTGACTTGGAGTTGCTTATATCTAGGTCCAGGCTGTTCTTACATGAGGCAGGAACCATCTGCAGTTAATAGTTGTCAGTAAATGACTCAAAATAAAACATAGAAAATTAAAGTTAGCAAAGCTGGGGAGTTTTTCTCTCATTTTCAATTTCTGCACAGATACGGACATAATCAGTGTTTAGGATCTGCCTGTGATGGATAAATTACATCTGTAATTCATTCTTTTCCATGTTACTGCATTCAGGCCATAATTTGCTTTCAGAAATCATTGCTCATCTAATATTCTAAAATGGTTCTTAGACTGAAAACAAGTCTAGTAGCATGTTCCTATGGGGGAAGTACTTATATCCAAACAGCTTACAAAGAGGGCAGAAAAGTTTTAAAAAGACATGGGAGAAAAGCAGACAAATTCCTCTTTGGTAGATGACATTGTTTTTCAAAAGATTATTCTCCTTAAAGGGAGACAACCCCCAGAAGAAAGATGAAGGAAGAAACACTTAAAGAATTAATTATTAAATAAAGAATCCTGTTAAGAAAGATTTGTGTCCTGAATGAATTATCCCACCATTATCTCCTGTCTCTTCATGGCTAAGTGGTGACTAATGAAATCTGAGTCTAGCCATGAGAAAAGATTATCATCATGGTCTTATTTATTGAATTCTTTTTCTCTGAAGAAATTTTACTACCAGGCATTGCTTCCCATGAATCCTAGTAGAGTTAAAAATGAAAGGAAATCTCCACATAAGAAACTCAAATAGATTTTAAAGTAATAATCAAAATAAGCCAATCTCCAAACACCCTAAAATTAAAAAAACAGTATAAAACTAGCAAAAACCCCAAACAACACTTTGCTCAACTTCTAATGAACTGTAAATTATTATTCATATTTAATAAGAGTCATTTATACAGCAAATATTTTTACAGTGCAGTCTATTTCAGTAGCTCCTGCAGTTGTAATCTGTGATTGAAATTTAGTAGCTTAGTAATGTACTATAGAATTCAAAAGTTTCCATAAGCGGAGCAATACATGTAGAGTGGTTTTAGCATCTTTTTTAGTGACTGCTGGCTTCTGTGGTTCCTGCCAAGGGTGAATGATGATATGGAAGAGATTTTCATGAGAAATATATATTTTTTTACTCTAAAGATGTAATTAAGAACTTGGAGGGCTGGGTAAGTGATTCAGTGTGTCAGAACACTAGTTGTGCAAGGGTGAAGACCTGTATCCAAATCCCAAATGGGGGCACAAAGACAGGCACACCGAGAAGCCAGCTGGCAACTAAGCCTAGCTGAAAAGGCAAGCTAAGGGTTCAGTGAGAGATGCTGCCAGAAGGCCTTCAAGTGGAGATTGGCACTTTTGCCAACCTGCATAGTCACCAGGTACAATCCAAAGGAGGTGCTACTTACACATCTTAGTTGCAGGAACCGACACTGTTCTTCTCACTGGTCAGTGCTTGCTCTACCAGATACTGTGAAATCTTGATGGAAGGGTGGCGAACCACACAAAATTAGGCCTCTTGGATTGTTGGTGGACTAGTGGTTGCTGTAAGACCATGAAATACTAAAATTTTGCCTCCTCTTCTCCTTCTCCTCTCTCTCTGCATGTGTCTCTTCGATAGGCCTGGTCACTCTCTCTTCTGCCCCTCCCTCCTCCTAATAAAACTCTGCTCTGATTAAAAAAAAATAAATAAAGTAACTAAAATTTTGAATTTGGTAGATTTTTTTTCTGAAACATACTGGAAGCATTTAGTCTCTGGAGGACAAGTGGGGTTATTGGCATGTTTTCAATTGAGTGGTCACACTGCTGATTTTAATATGGCAAGAGTTACAAAAGTGTATCATCACAGTCTGTAATTCTGTGAGAAACTTGAGTCACATTGATTTTTAGACGGCACATTTAGAAATCATTAATTTTACTCAACTGATTTGTTCATCATCTGCCCATTATATAAAGTGAGAAAGTTCAGAACAGTTAAGTTACTTCTCCAAGGTCACACAGCCAGAGGCAGCTTCCTGGAACTTAACACCGGTAGTCTGTCTTCAGAGCTTAGAGTTTTAGCCCATCTGCAGTATAACTTGTCTAAATTATTAATGCCTAGAAACGTTATAGCATGATCTTGTGCATACAACTTGCATTTAATTACCAACAAATTTCTCTATGTAAATTTTGGGCAAGTATTGGTTGAGTTACATACAGCAAGTACCTGAATTTAAAGGGTACTTTTAAAAACAAACTCTTGCAACATGTTTTCTTAACAATACAATCTCTGAATAATTGCTAATAAGATGTTCTCATTCAGAATATGAAAGATTTCATTTTAGCCAGAAGTCTTACACCATAGAATATAAATCTCAGATCAAGTTACATTTGCATGTTTATACACCACACAGAGAAAGAATGAGGCAGCAAATCAGAAAACAGTCCGTTCTAGAGAAATGAACAAATCCACCAGAGTTCCAGGCATCTAAGACAAAGAGGACAGTGATGGCCAAGGGCATTAAGTCAGGAGGCCTCTCAGTTAACTACTACCCCTACTTCTTTTGGTTAGAATGGAGTATCTCTTTAATAACTGATAGGTAAGTCCATGCAACTTTTGGGATTTTGGATGAGACTAAGATTTCATCATATTTTGTGAGTCTTACTGGGAATTATAATACAATTGGAAGCAAAATACGTGCTTCAAAAGCTTTGTTAAGTCTTCCATGTATATTATGTGATGTTAGAATGTAAATGGTACCACTCAAATATTTGATTCCTGAAATATCTCCCTGTCAGGTATTGTATTTATGTATTTATGACTTCTAATAAGACATTTCAAAAATTATCTAGGACTAAAATTTTAGTAAATTTTAATTTTTTGTATATCTTCAATATTTACTTACTATATTAATAATGCCAAAACATCTAGTTTAGCTAATTTTTCATGTAATAATTTTAATAATAATAATAATTTTATTAAATATTTTGAAACAGCTTATATCTTTTTAAGACTTTTTTTTTTTTTGAGACAGGGTTTCTCTGTGTAGCTTTGCGCCTTTCCTGGAACTCACTTGGTAGCCCAGGCTGGCCTCGAACTCACAGAGATCCGCCTGCCTCTGCCTCCCGAGTGCTGGGATTAAAGGCGTGCGCCACCACCGCCCAGCTCTTTTTAAGACTTTTATACCACAGTTAAATGAAATAAAAAGGACTATAAATACAAATTATTAATTTCATTTTATTCAAGATGTGGAAAGAAGAGTATACTGTGCTAAAAAGCTTAGGTTTCAGAATATGAAAAAAATTCTTAGGCTTCTTAGATATTTCATGAGCATTAGTGTAATCCTGAACTTTTATTAAAGAGATAGAGGTCAAATATTAGAGCTCATACTCTGCTCTTGATGAATAATACAGTGACACATGAGTCTTCTCCTAGAGAAGCTCATTTTCACAGAACTAGCTGGTGAAATCAGTAGCTCATTTCCATTAGCCAGTTTCTTGACTATATTGATTTAGACAAATAATTAATTAGAAATATTTTTGTACGAAATTGAAAGCTGCATCGATTCATGGATTCTGATATGGCAAACTGGCTTTTTCTTTAAAACCACCTAGATTACAGGGAAACGTGTGTGGCATTCTTTGTCCTTAGATTTCATTTTTCTGGCTTCTCTGTTTTCTTTATTAAAATTTCCTATAGATTAAGGTTTACTTTTTCATTGCCCTTGGTGTTTTCTGAGTGTCTAGACTGGACTTCATTCTGTTTCTCATGGAATGAAGCTTTTCCAGAAAACTCTTATTTCAAATAAATATTGATGAGAATGTGGCCACCAGTGGTTTTCGCTAAGACCCTGCTGCTGCCTCTGAAATCTTAGTCAGACTTGTATCTTTAGAGTGATCACACAAAGCCACACACCAAGATTTACGTAAGTTAGAAACAAAACAAACAGCAAAACCCACTTTCTGTAGCACAGACAAGACCTTGTAAATGGTTCAGGCAGTAGATCCAGTCGGGTCTTCTACTTCAAAGGAGTTCCTGTGACTTCTGTCTTTTACTACCTCATGCTCGTTTCTCATTTATAACATGACTCTGATGCTTCAAAGAATTGAGAGGATTCAGTAAAATTTGTCATATCATATAAATCACTAAATATGTGGAAATCCCTTACAATACATCATATTGTTCTAGTCTGAATGTTGGGATTCAGTCTGAATTATAATTTTCCTTTGTATGAGGAGCCTTGCCTCAGGTTGGAATAAATTTTGCATATTATACTGTAGGTAGGTAACTGTGTGTTGTTTTATTGCAAAATCTGAAAAGTACTCTATGAGATAGGTGTAAATGCATTCTTATACAGTAGCCTGTTTACTTACTCTTCATGAACAGAAAACAACCCCCAAACTGAGCATGAGTATGACTTCACATTAATGAGGCAGTATTAGTAGAATAATTTTTGTCTGTTCCTAAAATCCATTTAATAAATGTAGTTATCCATGAATGAAAATAGTTATAATCATCTTTGCTGACATTAATCCCATTTAATATAAATGCCTCTTTAGTTCTTTGCTGTTCTACAGTAAATAATCATTTTTTACATTTCAAATGCAATACGTGAATTTTATGCTAAAAGAATCATGTTTTAAGGATTTTATTTTTTAATTGCATATATATGTATTTGTGTATGTTTATGCATGTGGGTATGTGCATGTGTGAACACAGGTGCCCATAGAGATCAGAGGTGTTGGATTCCCCCAGAGTTGGAGTTTCGGGATGACTGTGAGCCTTGCGTAGGTGCTTGGAGTACAGCTTGGGTCCTTTAAAAGTAGAATGGTCTCCTAACCACTAAGCCATTTCTCTAGCCCTGTAATCTACATTTTTAAATGTAAAATTCATATTTATTCAGTACAGTTCCCGTACACAGTAGCATAAATCTTAGCTATTTGGTTGTGCTTCACTCTCTTATTCTTTTGCTCTTTTCATATTAATGTATATATCTCAAATTATAGGTTCAATTATATCTTCGTTAGATTTCAAAAAGTTTCTGATAATGTAGAGTATAAACCTCAGGTTTGCCTACACTCCTTTAGTGGTCTAAAGATAGCACCCTAAAATATTCTGATTAATCTAACCTCAATTTTTTTTCTTCTCTCATAATTGACAGGGAACCAGTGCTAGCTATTGAAATAATCCAAGCTATCCAAAGACATTAGCCTAACTCACAAATGTGAGGCCTGACGTGGGAGAGAAGAATCTATTCTCTTTCTTTGTTAGCAAGGGAACAGCATGATATGTAAATGTTACTATTATATCCTAAGTATGAGTTGTGCACTGACTGGTTCAGTGAGCCATGCCACACTGCCTTCTTGTTAAGGCTGTTATTGGTTTTTGCTGTACTGCTTTGTATTGATTTTGTGTGTAGCAATGAGTTAGCTGCATTATTTAATGTTAAATGAGGATCAGATAGGTGTCAGATATAGAGTTACTTGTAGACTTTGAATTGAATTGGCTATTTTGGGGTTTTAGCATGTTGAGAGATAATTAGGAGAAAAACATAGGATTACCTTTGAGGGCAGGAAAAAGAAAATGTATCTTCAACTTTCTGGTAGTTGCCAAAAGTGGTACAATCATATCTTCTGCAATTATGTAATCAATTTGAAGTTAGCAGATGCGTAAGATTTGAAATTTCACTTCTGTGTTTCTTATAAAAGTCAAATGTGTTTAGCACCATAAAATGCTTATGATTTCTGGAGAAAATTTCACTTGTCTTTAAGAGTGGTTTCATGATGAAACTATATTGTAGGATCTGTATCAAGAGGAAAACAGCAGGTAAGTATGTTGTTGACATTTGGGGGTTGTGGAGATGGAAAACTAGCTAAGGATTAAGTAGGGGATCAGATGAGGTATTTTATTACTTACTGGATTATTTCACAGTTTTTTTTAAAGATAAAACAGGTAAGGCTAATGTTTACTTATTTCTTTGACAGTGATAATCTGATTTTCCAAACTATTTTTTTGCACATGTGTGGATGTGTTGGCCTGTGTCTGACTACTTGTGTGCAGGTTACACATGCACAGTGTGCACATGACTGCACTCCTTCTCTGCTTGCTAGCTCTCAATAGGGCTTGCTTTGTTAATCCTAGTGACATTATGGTCCCAGTTTTCTTGATGTTTTTAAAATTAATTTGCTTTTGGATGAACTGAAGCAAAACACTTGCCTAATAGGAACTTGTACTGGGGCATTGTGACCCATGATCTTTTGCCATCCCTAACTTGTTTGACAACAAGTATGAATTTTTAAAAGTGACAAAATTTTTTGAAATTCGTATTAAATACTGGCCTCACCCTTTTAGGAATTTTAACAGTAGAATTGTGACAGCACCATCGTAAAGATACAGAGAGTATGAGAGATGGTATAGGCCAGGCAGCTTATGAATGCCTTGGGGAGGCTCCTTTTTTGCCCTTGCTCCACTTCAGTGAATGGGAGTCTCGTGGTTTTCCTTCAGTATGTCCAGTGGCATTCTGTCCCAGGTTTCTATGATGTCTAAGGCCCGCAGAGAAGTTCATTTTCTTACCCCACGTTTTGCTCTATGTCTCAATTTAGTCAGAGCCTCCAACAGACAGGATTAGATACTTCTTACAGCTCTATGCTCCTGATTAACAAGCCCTGCTTTACCATAGCTCAGGAAGGCTGGACCAAGGACTCTTGTCTGTGAAGGATAAAACAGTCCAGGAATCTTCAAGTGTTCTAGATGTATGCAGAGCTGGCTTTTCCTCTTAGTGCTGTAGAGACATTTTTAGAAGGCATGATTTTTAAAAATTCCTTTCTTTACCTACTTTTTAAACTCATGGATAGAAGGTAGAGTAATTCAATTTCATTAAATTTTTATTTTAAAATACTTTTTCTTTTTTTGCTATTTCCCATGGTTTTTGTTCTCAAAACATGAAAAGAACTTGATGTACACTGACTGGTGAGCATGTATCCTTATGTTTAATAATGACGTGATTAAGGAGGATGGTAATCTCATAGAAGTTAAGGTCATTACCTTGTTCATTCACTCTGAATATAATGAATTTAAATGTACAGAGGTTTACTTGTATAGTGAGCAGCAATAACCCTCAGACACAGCAACCCAATAGCTACAGTCACATGGTCTTAGAAAAGGCCACCTCATACAGGTAGTCCAGCATACCTAATGCTGTCAGGCTAGAACTCCAAGTGTAAATTGTGTGATGTGCTAGGAAACAGAGAGAAGTAATGGTTAGACCTCGCCTGTGGTGTGCTTTGACAGCGTGAAACAGTCAGAAAGGCAATTCTCCAGACTGATTAGTAGTACAGAGGAAAAGGCTTCTCAAGAAGTCGTGCTCATAACAAGTTGAAAAACCATTCCAGAGAAAAGCAGGTTATCATTGGTAGAAAAAGACAAATCTGAAATTACATGCACTTTGAGCTCAATTTTACCAGTAAAATGTATTTATCTTAAAAACATTCCTAAAAGGATCCCATTTAATGCATTTCAAATTGATAAGTAGGTCTTGAAACCCAGCAGGTAATTTTGGAATACCATTATGAGTTTTAGTTTGGTTGTCATGTTGGAACTGAAGAGATTTTATTTTGTGAAGTGTATATTACATACGAGTAGCATAAATAAAACTATATCAGCACAAGCAGAAAGATAAAGTGTTTTAGGTTTATAAAATTAATGCAAATTTCTTCTACTGCCTGGTTCAATACTGCATTTTTATTAAAGTAGGTCTTGATCGATGGAAAGTTGTTTGCTTGTGGGCTTACAGAGCTCATTCTGCATAGTTTGGAAGATGTGTTGTCCAGCAGCAACTATTCACCTGCACATCGTTCTTTGCACGAGCTTGATGGATTTGGGGCCTAGGTTTATCATTACTGCATAGATCTGTGAAAGGACAAGATGCAATCTTATTTTAAGCCGTAACCAGCTAGTAAGCCAGTTTGAGAAATAGCAATAAATCAATACAGACTCAAAGAACAGACAGAGATTGCAGCCAGCTGCCAAAGTATAATACCCTGGTTTACTAGCTTTTCATGATTATTGTGATTTTCAGTATTGGGTCAGTCTTTAAATTGTGGTATACCACCTACCCAATTTTTAACTGTACTAGAGAAGAGGCTAGTAACATTTTGAAGTGACTTAGAAGAAAAAGCAGATCCTACTGGCTGCACAAAGTTCTTATTAGAGCAACACAGAAACAAGTCATTGGGTAATCAGGCTTTCAAATAATTAGCGTTTTTAAAAAAACAAACCTTAAGATTGAAAACTTAGGTGGTAGATTTTATCTAAACTTTTCAAGTCTGTAGTTAAGGTTTGCTATTCTTTACATTTAGATTGTGCAGGTGAAGTTCAAGGTTTTGTTTAGTGTTTAGAGATGAGTTTTCCCTTTGCCAATTTCAGCATTAAACTCCCATGAACCACAGACTGCTGCCAATGCAATTAGAAGAGGCTTAAGGAATGAGGCCATGTGACATACACACTTTACATATTAGGGTAACAAGGAGTGGAGAGGGATGGCTTAATTATGTTCATCAATTGTCAAGGTCACCAGGACCTCTGAAACATGAGTACTTGCCAAGTCAAGTAAAAAACCTGACGATGCGGTCTTCATTTCATGAGGACAGCAACATCAGCTCTCCTGACAGCTGAAAACCACTGTTTGGTCCAGTCCAACTAAAACTTTTTTGAATAATCTGATGCTTTGTTTGTTGGTAGCATCAAAGTTCATACCTTGCTTAGTTCTTAACAAATTCTTGTACATTCCTTACATATTATGTATTATAGAGTAAACTATACTGTGTTGAATTTGATAATCAGTCAGTCTGTTTTTTTTTCTTTTTTTTTTTTTTTCCCCTATGTTCTTAAGCCCTTGAAGATTAGGAAACTTCCCTTAACAACCTTTGTATGTGTGTGTGGCTCTTGGGATATCCTTGATATTCACTGAATTGAAAGCAATTATTTCGTCTAGCCATGACCAGTAATTATTAGCTGATCTTGAATGCTTTTAAATTCAGCTTTAGGGAATTTAGTTTCCTGCAGTTGAGAAATCTCTTCTCTAAGGAACACAGTACACTTTTTGGGGTGAACTCCTCCCATAGCATAGATATGAAATTCTCTGCCAAGTTTCATGCACCTCTGACTGGCTCTGGCAGAGTAAAGCATCCTTTCTTTTTTGTAAGAGAATTTCTGGGTTAGGCCCTGTTTTGAGTGCATGACATTTTTTTTTCTGTTATCTTCCACTGGCTGCTCCTAGGTTCCTGCCACTTTGGCTGTTTATATATCCCATGTCTTTGGGAGGAGTGATAAATTGTTAATTGCAATGGCATGATACAGTTATTTTGATAAAATTATTAACTTATTCACAGATGCTTTGTTGGAACTGTGGGGCTTTCACAGAGAATGTTTCGCCTTCAGCAGCTGCATATGGAGAAATTGTTGTATTACCGGGGTTTGCTTACTTCCTTTTGTTACTATGTTGAGAATATTGAGAACAGCTTTGATCAGTTTTGTTACATTATGTGAAGAACATTTAGAACCCAGACTACAACTATATTACTGTTGCATTTAATATAGAGTAAATAATACTAAGGAATAAGATACTTTACAGAGATTTATATCACGATGCTACACATGAAATTTTCCATATTGTAATACTAGAAAAAAGTTTTCTAAGTCTAAACACTTTAAAGTTTGAAAATTTTTAATTTAAAATAGAAGAGAGAATCCAAGGACACAAATGTGTTCAGATCCTGCTAATGCTGATTTGCTCACTGCTCTTTCGCTCTCACAATCCTTGAGAGAGGCGTGACAGAAGCCATGTTTTGTAAGTCACGAAAGTTTCTAGAGAGGAAAACCACTCGAGGTAAGTGTTGGTGCCAGCAGTGTTGGCACTTAAGCATTTGATTCTGGAGGCAACTACATTTATCCACTTTGGAAAAGGATCATCAAGAGGGATTAAAAATTTAGCACTTGAGGCTTATTAAGGGTTAGAGTGGAATAATTATGTAGCTGGAGATGCTGCAATCTCCACCAGAGCATTACAATATGTTGGGCACTTTCTGCCTCTTGTGAAGGAACCTCACAGTTTTCTTACTGTGTATGTTTTCAGAGAAGGTATATCCTATTGAAATTCTATAAAAGTACAGCTTTGTAAACCACCTCTCCTTGCTGTGCAGTAGTCTTCTACATCAGAACAATGAATCCTTGTTCTCCTGGTGCTCAAGAGATGAGTGTGTACAAACAAAGCCTTCATACTACTTCCATTTTGATTGTTGGTAATTAAGGAACTAGTCTTATCTTCCAACCTTGAAAGTTGGAAAATAAAAGGCTGAAGAAATAGCAGTTGAGCCTGGAATGCTGTTCTTCATCAGGCTCTAAGGTATTTTGTATTGTTACTGCAGTTGTGGGTTTTGGTCTTGATTCCTATTTGTAAGGCACACAGTAGCATATTAACTTTAAAAGATAATTCAATCAAACCTGCTTTTAAATTCTTGAGGATTTTTGTTCTTTCTTTTTAAAATCTGGACCTATCAGATTCTTCCGAAAAGAGCCTCTTAATCCCTAATTTACAGCCTATTCATTCTCATTTTAGAAAAGCCATATAATATTGCTACAATATAGAAACTTTTAAAAATATTTTTAGCACTTTTGAGATACACACACACACACACACACACACACATATGGTTCCTCCTTCCTTTTCCTCTCTCCAAACCTACCCACGCATCTCTCACCCCTTGTAAATTCACGGCCTCTTTTTCCTTTATTGTTGTTAATGTGTCTTTGTGTATAAGTATATTCCTGAATACATACATACAAGCTACTCAGTCTGTATAATGTTACTTGTATATATATCTTTTCAGGGCTGCTGAGAGCAGGAGAAATAATTTACCCCAGGGAAGAGGATACCAAATGGTCATTCCTGAAAACAATATACAAAATTTTAAAATGAAGTGATATTTTCATTGTCATCTTATTGCATAAAATTCAGTGAGAGACATAGGAGAACTATCCTTTCACCTATTACATATCACTGCGAGGTTTCCACTCCCTCCCTGTCTGGAAACTTAGTCACCTGTGAATATTGCCTAGCCGTGGGACTACAGGATAGGCTGCAAATAAATACTGTTTGACTTATGTTGAGTGTAGTGTGGGGTGGATTATGCAGTACTATCAAAATAAGATGACTCTCAACCCATGCCCAAACCTCCCCCCATCCCCAAGATTAAATAACTGTTTAATCAGTGCCACTACAGTTAGGTCACACATTTCATTAAAATTCCAAGAAACTGTGCTTTGAAAGTCTATGACAAAGATATGAAAATAGCCATGAACATAGAATGTCAAAAGTAATTTAATCTATTTAAGTAAGTTGGAATAGCACAATGAAAAAAATTATATATGTCTATGCTATTCTCAGTCTTTAAGATTGGACTGGAAAATATATTGACTTTAGCAAAGAAATTGGCTGAATTGTTTTACAAACTACCTAATGCAGAAAACTGAAAAGTGACCTTTACTTTGGCATTTATAAGCATTAGGAGTACAAATCAATAATTAAATTGACCCCATAAAATTTAGGGGTCATACTATTGAGATCAAGAAAACACCAAATGCAGCATGCACAGACAATGAAGCTCAGAAGCACCTTTTCATATAAATGTAATAAGTGTATCAGTGTAATGAATCACATTTGTTCTCAGAAGCCAGTTGAAGCTGGATTCTCTTAAATCAGCTGTGGGCTTCTGAAAACCAGATTTAGTAACAGGCCAGCAATGGACTTGCCATTTGCCAAAAATGGGAACATACTGGTCACTTCACCTTACTAATCACTGGTTGCTTCTCTTCAGTATCATATTTGATTCTACGAGAAAGATAAATATTGTATTTAAAATGTATCTAAAATACTTTATTCATTGATAATTAAGTTGATTATTTAAATGAGAGGAGAATTTTTAAAGTGATAGGATCCACGTGTTAGTAATCTGGCCTCTTATATACCTGTAAAATTTGCCTGTACTTATTTATTTAATGCTCTTCTTCATGTGTACCTAATGCTTTTAAAGCTATAGTGTAAATATATTGATAAACGTTTCTTGTATATATCTATTCATTAGAGTACGTACGTTAAAAAGGTTTTTTAGTGAAGATGTTTTGTTCTGTGATTGGCTTTGTTCTTTGATCCTTTTGTCCAGTGTTCATCCAACAACTGACATGTAATTTGAAAATGTGGCACATGCAAAAGTACCCCTCCCTCTGTTTGTGGTTGCAATGGCTGTTGCTGACCCAGGTCAAACTTTTTCTTTTCGCTGTGCTTTTGGTTTCAACTTCTCTAGTTAGTATCAAATCCTCTTGTGAGCCCCAGAGAGAGGAATAGGAATAGTTTAGCAGGAAATCACTTACTAATCACAGTTTGTTCACCACCTGCAAATAATGCATTTTAAATGTCAAATGTCTTTACTAGAAAGCATTTCCTGGAAAAATCTCTTAATTGCTTGTCTTCATTGCCTTGATCACCTCATAGTATTCCCTTTAGGAACTTATTAGCTTAAAATGTAAATGTACTATTTGCATAAGGTCCCATACACAGCACTGATAGCACTTGCATACTATCTTTTTTGATCTACTCATTGTCCCACTGGCCTGTTGGTTTGACTATATCCAGTATTGTGTAGCGGAGATTCTGGGCAGTTTGCTCGTCAGTGATATCTCATTGGTAACTTAAGATTGGTCTTGAAAGATTATTTACACCATGGGAGTTGGCCAACACTAGAATCCAAGGACAACTCCTCCTCCAGAGATCCTTTTTGAGGAAAATTAGTCTATGCTGAGTAGCCATGTAAAACGTCATTTTGATGTGTTCTTTCCACATGTTAGAGATATTTAGCATATAACTTACTACTTCATGTACCAACTGAGTGAGAGCAAATTACTTCGCCCTTCTGTGATTCAGGTCGGGGTCTGTAATGTCGGAATAATAGTACTCCTGTTGTAACTGGGTGAGCTGAATAAGAAGTACTATGTCTTGGTGCACAATGAGTACTCAGCTGAACCTGCCTCTTCCCTCTCTCTACTTCCATTGATATAGATATAATTTTAGATTTTTCTTTTTAGATAATTCATTTCCAAATACATAAAGATTTTTTTCTAGAAGGCAAGAGGCATTTTTATGCTAAACATGTGAACATTTGCCCATGGATATAAGTATGTTGATTTAGGCTGTCCAGGCTAGATTGTAAATAGTAAGGCCCAGCTTATAAACCAATTTTCACAGCTTCAGAGCAGAAGAAAATACAGCTTGGTTATTTTCCTAGACATCAACTCTTCTCTTTTTCTTTATGTTATTTTTTTGTCGGGGAGGAATGACAGGGAATGAGTTTTATTATTTCAATTTTTGAACATATACAAAATTAGATTAAAACATTCGAATAACACATTGGTATATATCTTTAAACTATATATACAGAAATAAGCCAGCATTCTGTATACTCATGTGTACATCAGTGAATGTCTTGTTCTTTCACCCTTCACATATTCTTAATCTCTCAATTATATTAAATCACTCCCAGACAACCTTGCCTTTCATGCTTACATTTTTAGAAGGATCTCCAACTTCAAGTTTCTTGGCCTTATTGTCTAAAATCATGACAGTAAGAGGATTGGGAGTTGAGTAACTCACATTGACACAAAGAAACATAAATGACTGTTTCATTTAAATTAATTATTTTGGAAGTAAAATTAGAGTCAAGAATACTGGAAATCCCCCTAACTGAATGCAAATGAGACAATCCTGTGAGGCATCTCTGTGGTTCTATCTGAGCTTCACTTGACTTCTAGTTTGAGGAAATAAGGATGGAATCTTAGTATTTTCATCATCTCTTACAATGTGTATTTTGTACATATTTAAAAAAAGTGTGGGGTTTTTATGAAACTCTTAGATAATAAGCATGTTGTGATACAGAATTCATCCAAAAATGTGCTATGGAAATCTGGGGTTAGCGTTTATGATTTTGTTTTGTTAGAAATGTGATTGTCTAAAAGCGTGCTTCATCTATTACTGTTGTTTGTGTGTGATGCATGTGTGGATGAGCATGCCAAAGCGTGCTTGTGCTGATCAGAGAACTGGTTTGTGGGGTCAGCTCTCTCCCGCACTGTTCAGTAGATTAGACGCGAGCAAATGCTGGCACCAGGCTGTTAGACAAGCACCTTTACCAGCTCAGCTGTCTCAGCAGCCCTGGAAATGTAACTCTTCTGTGGATTTTAGCATGTATTAAATAGTGATCACCTTCTGGATGTCTTCTAGATGCTGTATATAGTCCAGAAATAGTTCTTTTATGTATGTTTAGAGACTGTAATGCAGCTGTTATAATTACTCACGGTTAAAGTACAAGGCAATGTCTTGGCATGAAGTTTATTTTTCAGTAGGAATGTAGACAATATGCAAGTGTTACACTGAATTTTTAATTGTGTGTAGACATGCTTTATGATATTATAGAGAAGTACTGGGAAGAGATATTTTAAATGGGGTGGTATTTCTTGCCTTTTCTGGACATTTTAAAGAGCGAGGGAAAACAAAAGGCTAATTATGTCTCTAATAACACCAAGAATTCTCTGAGTTAAACTTTAAAGATGCAAATGGATATTTATTTATGTCCTTCAAATAGTGGTTGCAGATTTACCTGGAGGAAATAGTTTTATATGAATAGTACACAAGTTGATGACAAAGTTTGCTAAAACATAAGTAATGACTGCTTTAAACTGTTAAAAACGGAAGGCTAACCCCAAGGAGATAGGCGTTCCAAAGAGAGCTGGCAAAAGTAAATGTTATACAACACAGGAAGAATACCAGGGGAAGAGCTGACAGAGTGCAACAACAGGAAGATTAGTCACTTCTAGAAGGAAAAAAAAAGGCGGGGTAGGGAGAAGAGTATTTGAAACAGGGGCGTTGACTAATATGTGGTTTTGAACCCATCGGGGGCCACACTGGATGAAACAGGGAATGCCGGTAGCACCAAAGCTCCAAAGGCCCAAATACAAAGTTTGCAAAAGCAGTGAATAGGAAAAAATTCAGCAATGTTAGGCTTGAGTTTAAGGAAGCTTACAATAAAAGGCTGATGGTGTCCTCAGTGGAACAGATTGGCTTAGCTCAGGCTGCTGTGCTGTTTGTGGGAAAAGAAAGTCTTACATGTCCTTTACAACCCTTAAGGTCCCATTCAGATATTCCATGCAAGTAGAAGTGCTCTGGGTGTCTTGATTGTGTGTGCTGTTTGAAATAAGTTTTGCTTATATAGAATATTTATTTATCTGCAATTAAGGAAGTACAGATACCCAAACATTCTAAGAGTTATTTCTGTGCCCTCATATAAGTATTAGTAGTAGTTATCAGTATATTTTATCAAAAGGTACTTTGGAATCCATAACTGAAAACCAGAAAGTAAGCTGTGTGCATGTGGGTATTGGTGGAGTTCTGTTAAATTCCTATTTGTAGTTAAAAAGAGTAGGGATATGCAAGAAAATGATTTTGCTGATTCTCCTCACATGTCGACTGGGAATAATAAGATGCTTGCCTCAACAACAGGTAATGAGAATGGACTAAACTGGATGCAAGGGTATAAAGCTCAGATGACATGCTGTTTCTTTTTAGACTCTTTGGCCAAGTGTGGCCTACTGACTCGAGTGGCCTATTTTAAGCGGATGAGGAAGGTAGATATTGGAAGGGACATGCTTCTTTATACTGCCTGGTTATTTATTTGTGATGGATGTCATTGGTTGTGTTACTTATAATAGATACATGATTCTTGTCCATCTCTTAGTCATTCTTATAAATTACATAAAATATCTTTTTTAATTAGTTACCAAGAGAAATCTGTTCTGTTTGGGATAAAATATGTCTTTCTCAGTCAAAAGTAAAAATGAGTGATGCGTATTGAAATAGAGATAAAAACTAACCTAATTTAGAGATCTTAGATTCCTTTTTTATTTTGCATAGCTATATGGAGTATATAATTCTGTATCATTGTTCTCATGGAAATGCAGAGTGCAGTGAGCCGTTTTGCTCTGCTGGTTTTGTTACCAGTTACAACACTTCTCCTTGTTCCCGTGCACAGAATTCGCTGAGGTAAATTCTAACACCTAACAAGATAAGCAGGGAGTATGGATGCCAAGTGCTCAATCAGAACCCAACCTTTTCTGCCTTCCCCTGTCCCATGCATAGTGGAAAGGGAAATACTTATTTTTTAAACCGTAGCAGACAAATAGATTCTCAAACACTGAAAGTCCTTCCTTTTCTTGGAGTGGACACAGTAAGTCATCCTGAGTCACTTGAGGGCTTTCTTTAGCCAGTTTTATTTAAAGCATCAAATCGTGAGGACAAATGACTCAGGGGTGTGTGTTGCACAGTTAGAGCATTTCACTTTTAGGGCACCATTCCCACACAAATCTCTCCCTACTAAATATTGGTGAATCTTTATTTATCCACTATGGAAGCACACTAAAACCTCACCTGTTCTGACCTGTGTGTTCTTTATTTGTGTTTATTACTATTTTGTTTTCAGATGAAGCCTTGTTTGAGGAATTAAGTGTAAGGAATGGGCCCAGTAATCAATGACAAATGTAAAGAGGCACTTAGCTTATTTATCTAGGAACGCCAGCTTTTCTGATATTTTAAAGTGAGTGAAATGTTTAAATGATGAGACACTTACACTTAGACCCTAACACCTGCACTGCCCTACTATCAGCAAGAAATAACTACTGCAGATTGTATGAGCTCTGGAATTAGGCTGAAAAACCATAATTTATATGTCTCTCTTCCTATTTGCATATGTTTGCATGACAGCATAAATGACTGATGGGTCTTCCTAGCTATCACTCAATAATGCCAAGATAATAAAACCATTTGAGCAGGAGGTTAGATAGGAATATCCTAAGTTCAGTGCCAACCTGGGCTTCATTATGAGACTCTGTCCTAACAATTGTGGGAGTCTGCCAGAGTCCAGCTCCCAACCTGTCAAAGAGTTCTTGTGGGGGGAGGAGAAAAGAATGAGGAAATGATAGATAGATAGATAGATAGATAGATAGATAGATAGATAGATGATAGATAGATAGATAGATAGAACGAAAGATAGAAAGATAGAAAGAAAGACGATAAGAAAGACAGAGACACAGGATAGCTTCTGGATGGCCCTAGGTCAATAACCAGTTGCCTTGAGGTATATTCCAAAGGGCGACGCAAAAGACCTCTTGAAAGGGGGATTCAAGATCAAGGCACAAGGAACAGCCAAGTGTAGACCCCTCAAAACCTGGTAACCATGCCGGTGGCCAAATCATCCTATTATGCAGCCCTGCTGGGCAAAGCAAGCTCAGATTTTCTGACCTTCAGTTAGGTCTTACTAGGGAGGCTCCACAACAAGTAAATCCTATAATCTATTTTATGCAAAAATCTATGCAGTTACTTGATTTTTCTTACCAAAAGATGGCCGTGTATACGTTTTTAGCATTTTTTTTCTGTGTGTGTGTGTGTGTGTGTGTGTGTGTGTGTGTGTGTTAAATCAAGTGTTCCTACTGGAGGCTAAGACAGATCTCAATCTGTTATTAACTGGTGAGTAAATCAAGCTCATTCCATGTGATAGGTAACACCACTATCCAGGGATGCTGTAGAGAGAGTAGTTGACTAGAACCTGGATAGAACTGTCCATCCCCTTTATGGACACTTTTGATTTTAGAAATCGTTGAGAATAAATATACTTACATGGTATGTTACCTGAAGGGAGCCCACATAGGCACCTAAATAAGTTGTTGGTAAATGCTGCCCAGTGGCTGTATTTCTTAAAGCTTATGGCTGAATCATAACCAAGGGAAAGTGCTTTCATCCAAAGAATATTCTCCTGAAGTTTTCATGGATTCTTTTTGTTCTAAGTTTTACTAAGTTTCAACTTAACCAGCAGAAGCTAGCCAAAAAATATCCAGAGGTAGGCTGACAGCCAGTAAAAGAACTGCTTGGCTTCTGGATTATTTTTGCAGCCTTAACATTAGGAACCTGGCTGCATGATTTGAACTGGCTGGTCTGATAGACTCATGTTCTCAGCACTTCATTCAAGGAAGGTCATGTCAGCCGCTCAGTATTCAGGGAAGCGCTTGGTCCAAGTTGGTTTCAGCCCATATCTTACGGAATGACCCTTGAATTTATTAAGCTCTGTGTGAACTCATAATTATTGTCTCAGCCTTACACACAATTAAATCTACGGGCTGAGATGGGAATGAGTAGAGAAGTATGTCTTCACCAGTGGTGGTCCCCCAGCAGAACAAGCACTGCTGATAACAATGCCATTGGCCTGGTGGGGCCTCTGAAGAGATGATCTATTTAGAAAAATGTGACAACTGGGTTCGTTCTTGACATTCTAACATCCAAGAATCATAAAACATGTTAGAGAAATGTGTTCACCTGTGTAAAATTATATTCATATTTGAATGTTTCCAAACGGGAGTGGACCTTAGCAGATCCTCTTCCCACCATGGTTCTGGCCAGACATGCCATCACTTACTCCCACTGTGAAGAGTTCTAGAAGTCAGCTCTCAAGAGTCTGCTTTGTCAGGGTTATGGTCTTAGGTGACACTTTATACCTAGCATTCACCTTGTTGTGTTGATGTAAAACACATGAGAAACATGCTAAGAGTCTTGGTACACAGGCTTGCAGTTTCACCAATAAGGATAATTTGCTACTATGCAGAGAATATGTGCTTTCATGTTCATAATTCTCTAATAAGTCTGTGATAGTAATATAGTATTCTTTTTTCATTTCACCTTGAACGATTTAAATTCCAAAGAAATAAATCTTGTTATCTTTTGTATCTCTAGGATTGAACTTCTAGACAAATCATTTGAATGACTGTTAATGCTTCTGCATGCTGTCTTATCCAGTCATAATCTAGTGAAAAGAAAAGTGATCAATGACATCAGAATGGAAATGAAATGGAAAGAGAGAAGCATTGCTCATTCTGTAAAAATCACCAGAACTGATGTTTCCCCATGTAGAATGTTGCACACATCATGAAAACAGTAGCCTTTGCAAATGTGTTTCCATATCAGGAAGGCAGATAGAGTATTTTTTTTAAAATTGAGCAAAATCTCATGGTAGCAATTATTTTACATGGCAACTTTCTTTCAGCAACAGGTTTTAGGGCAGTTAATTTGTTTACTAGAAATGAGGAGGGTAAAGGAAATGTGGGTAAGTGTGGTTTCCTTACAATCAATGTTTGAGAGCAATTTTTTGTATAGAATTGGAAACTTAGTATCTCATAGTAACAGTATTTGTATCACTTGTTTGGAGAACAGATTTTAAGTATGATCACAGGAAAACACCTGTTTTGACACTTGGTGTGGGATAAGTACAAACACATGGGTATTCTGTGTGGGTGTGGAATAAACAAGAATGCTTTGGCTAGCATCCTGCAGGGTGTGGATCTGACAGTATTCCAGCTACTGCTGCTAATACTGTGGGATGGAAAAATGGCTGACCAGGAAATTCCTAACTGTTAGTACTGTAGCAGTCACACAGGATATGTTCTTTAAGGGAAGCATCTTGGATCCCTTTCAATGGCACCTTGGCAAGCAGAAACTGTATATTATCCATTGAAGATGAAGCGTGGATGCTGGTGAGTGAGGCAAATGGGAAGCCAGTTAACTAAGATGTGAGGTAGGCTAGCTTTTCAGGGTTCCATGGGAAAGGAACCTCTGAGGCTGTGTACGTGGAGAGCTTGTTTAAGAAAGGAGTCATGTTCTACACTTTCATACTCAATCTGTAGCTTGCTTCATCAGTAGAGCTGGCATTTACTCACAGAGAAGGCTAATTCTCAAACCGGATTGACAGTGCAGCCAAAGGGATATAGTTTTCCACAGAATTTTTTAGTCTCAACTTCATCTCATATTCTTGCCCTCTACTTGAATCTCAGTTATACTTTCTGAGATGAAAGTCATTTTCTTTCATTTCTAATGCACTCCTGCTTTATTCATACTAGTAGGTTATGGATTTTAAATTAAATTGTTTGATGTGCATGATTCTCGTCAGGAATGTTATTTTTAAATAGAGATAATTATATAAGCAAGTTAGTGTAATTTATGCTTATATTAGGTAGTTATATAGGCTCTATCTTATTTTTATATTTATACATTAATACTTTGAATGAGCTAGTATTTTCTGTCTTCAAAATTGAGCTCATTTTTGATATAGAGGTCTGTTTTCTCATGATTCATATCAGACACTAACAACATATCCATTAACAGCTTACTTGTGTATTTATTTTATAGATTGGAAGAAATAATAATTTTAAATTTTTCTTAAGTCTCTAGATCAGACATTTTCCTAGAATAATTAACCTATACAAATAGATATTTAAGAGATATTCTCTATAATCTGTAACAGTTACATTTGAGAACTTAAAGTAAATGGTAAAGGCTGTGGCAGGTATTGTCAAAAGAAATGTGTTTAAATTTCTTTTCACTTCTAGCAACTATTGTTGGCCCTTCATCCTTTAAGAGTTGACACCCAACTCCATTGTTAGCATTCTCTGAGTCCTCATGATGTTATGTAGGTGGTCCTGGGATGAGGTTTGGATATGTTTGTTAGGAGTATTAATGCTTAACATTTATTCAGACATCTCATGTTTGAATTTATTACTAGCATATTTTATTTATACAAAACAACTACTGTTTTTTTGTTTCTACTGAATGACATACCATTTAGTCTAAAAAGGTTTATAAATAAATGCATTAATTTTACCATCTTAGATCACCATTTGTTTAAACATGTTTTTGTTATTGCTTTATTTAGATGGGATTTTGCATTTGCAAAAATGCAGAGTGAAATTGATTTGTTAAATTTAAAGTCAAACAGTCACCTTCTATAAGTAGTTGTCTTCCCTCCTCCCGATGTCGGGTTCATCCACTGTTTCCTCAACCTAGTTCAGTGATAGGATGTTTTGAAATGTTAAGTCTATGTTCAAACCAAAATCTAAACCTACTGAAGCAGGATTGTAAAGGGAAATGGAGGGCTGGCACAGTATCTTAGTGTACAAACAGTATTTGCTGTGCAAGCCTGGAGACCCAGACTCACCCCAGTAACCTGCATACAGGTGGAAGGAAAGACTTCACAGTGGTGTCCTCTGCCCTCCTTGGATATGCCATGGCACATGTCCCTCCACATGCCATACAATCACACACACACACACACACACACACACACAGATAACACATTTCTTTCTTTTTTATTTATTATGTATACAGTGTTCTACCTACATGCATGCTTGCAGGCCAGAAGAGGGCACCAGATCTCATTATGAATGGTTGTGAGCCACCATGTGGTTGCTGGGAATTGAACTCAGGACCTCTGGAAGAACAGCCAGTGTTCTTAACCGCTGAGCCATCTCTCCAGCCCCCAGATAATACATTTCTAAAAACAGAAATTGAGAGTCTTTTTCCTCTCCTTTTATAAAATCCCGCTTTCTTCCAAATTAACCTATAATTGCTTAATGAGAGCTGACTATAATGTAGTATTGTTTTCATTTTATTTTACTTCATTTTATAACAACATTTGGTCCTTGGACTTATTAGACATAGGCAGGCTTAACCTTCCTCAAATAAACAGTTTCATTTCATATATTGTTGACTGTGTATTTTGGAAATGAGGAAGGGAATTAGCTTTTTTTTTAAAGATTATTTTAAATAGTCACTAAATTACTTGAGTTTTTATGTACCAACTAAACGGATTATTGTTAGCATATCAGTTGCTCTGAATTTGAAGTTGATACCCAAAGTGAAGAATTACACACACAGCTGTTATTATATAATAGGGTCTTTTCACACCTATGTCCAAATATCCAAAGCATGTCCTAAGGTACTGTGCATGGTTAATTTGCTCATAATTTTAAAAAGTAAGAATGCCTAAGTTATCTCAGTCATTTTCATTTGATTTCTAATAGATACTACTAACATCTTTCCAATGTTTATACTTAGTTGCTAAGTTTCATTCAGCTTACCAAAGCAGAATTACCCTGAGATCTATCTCCTACACTATGTAGTGGTTCATAGTAAGCAGCTCGGTGTGAGCGCCTCAAGGCCTGTGGGAGTTGAAGAGCTGTGAGGCCTGTGTACCAAGCTCTCTGCACCTTCCTGGGAAATGCAGCATTGTGCAGCATGGGCAGTCATCAGAGTCTTAGACATGCGGGGTTCACCGGACTGGACAGACACACCTGCCTTCCCCCTCCGGTTTTCTTTCCTTTCTTAGTTCCATCTCTTGCTCTTGTCAAGCCTGTACACTCCTTGAATACCTGCCCGTTTTCCATCAAATTCTTCTCTTCGTCAAATTCCCTGTTCACCCTCATCTGTTTCTGGTTGAAAGTGATGTACTTGATGAAATGTATGTTGTATAATTAAAAAATAATTATTTTTCTCAAGTAGTTTTTAAAAAAACTAATTGAGTTTAATCTCTGTGTCTTCCTATTTTCTCTTCCAATTCTAGACAGCTTTGGCTTTCTACCTCTTGCCTGTTGACCAGCTTTCTGAGTTTTTTTTTTTTATTACATTTATAAATTAATTTGATATGAAGGTTGCGATGACAGGATATAGTAATCTTATGCCACTTTTGGACTTTTAACGATAGTACAGCAGGCATGCTATAACGTGTGTCCCTCACTTTTCTTTCTAGAACTAGACCTCCATCCCCCTTCATCCATGTTTTGGCTTTCTGTGGGATGCGTGAATGGCTGCCCCCTTGTGTTTTGTTGCACATAGCTTCTTGTGTTCCGGTGGGAATCTTGGTGATTCTTCTCAATTGCTACCCGAGCTCTGTGCTGGTTGCTGCTCTTCTCCCAGGGTCTTGTGCTGGCTGGTCATGTCTCTACCTCCTTGGCACGGCCCCTTGACAGAACCATGATCCCTGGATGGCTGCCTCTAAACCCTTGTGAGGATGGGGAATATTCCTCCCCCTGCTGCTACAATTGAGCTCTGTGCTGGGTACCACAGAGCCCTCTATACTTGCTTTCAGTTGCTAAGGCTTCCCGAGCTTCGGCTGTGGCTCATTGGTCCTACTGTCCAAACCCTCAAGCTTTCCTAGCCTCGATACTCAGTCGTAGCAGCAGGTGTTGGGATTTCTCCGACTCCTCAGGCCTTGGGAGGAAGAGAGTGGCTGTTGACATAGACCTCAAGAATTTTAAGAGTACGCCAGGAAACTTCTCCAGAAGATATATGAAGGTAAGATTCTAATTTCTCTAGGCAGTTTTTTCAGATGCATAGAAAACAAAATCTCTAGCTGTGGGTTTAATGTAAATGGATTTTACTAGCAAATACATAGAGAACTCTTGTTTGATAATACAACTACAACTTGCCCTGAAATGGGCAACTACCTATTGCAAACACTTCTTGGGGGTGGGGTGGTTCTGTGTGAACTTTACATTTCTATTCTGTTTTACTTACACTAAATTTTGGTGTTTAAACAGCTTTTAAAGTATTTTACTCCATGATTTGAATTAGAATTTTGAAGCATCTTGTTTCTTTATCTCACAGTCTTCTTTGTATATTTAGTAAGATTGTTTTTGAGATTTAAAATAGTAAAAAATAAAATAGAAATTTTCTATTTTACCAAAAATGCCTGTATTTTAGTTACCACTTCATTAATATTCAAAACCCAAACATATTAAAGGAGCTGTATCCTTATAGTCTTCTAGCTGGGGATCAGAAGTGCAGCTCTGACGTGGTACCAGAGCACGCACTTGTTGCTCATGGAGCTCCTGCCACACATTCAAGCACTCTGCTAACACAGCGGCCTCTTTGCTCTGAGAGCTTTGTTTGCTCTCCCCTCCTTCCCTCCTCTCTCCTTTTCCCTCCCCCTGATCATCATCATCATCATCATCATCTTGCACTACAGCCCAGGCTCTCCTGAAACTTACTGATGTAACCCAGCCAGTCTCAACTCTCACTGATCTTCCTTCTCTGAGTCTTTAGTGCTGCAATTACAAGTGGGAGCCACACATGGGCCTGTTTTCAGTTTTCTTAAGGGGTTATCCCACTCCCTCTAGTTATTAGTGGGAACGTCCGTCCCTGTGACTGGGTAAAGGATCTGTGCTGGGTGCTAGTGTTGCTGTTTCAGAGTTGTGGGAAGGAAGGAGTACGAACCATGTGTGCAGTACAGACCATGTGCACAGAACTACAGCACCATGCCACACTTAGCTCATTTCTAACCTATTTCACCCTGCTCCTCACAAGCACTAATCTGTGAGCAAACTTTCTGATTTCATGATTGCTATCAATTCATAACTTTTTAAACCTTTTTAAAAAATATAAATCTAATATCTTAATCAATACTCGAAGTTAGAATGAGAGCTCTTATTTCCAAAACCAAAACCAACCTAATTGTAGTACTAAAATTAAAGTATATGCTTGCTAGTAACTTTATAAACTGAAAATATATTTGATAAGATTTGTTTCTATTTTGTTCTGTGTTGCAACTCATTTAGTCATTTAAAAATAACAATGTGGAGTCCAAGGCTAGGAGTTTGCATTATGGTTAAGTATGCCTTGAATACACCTCCCTTGTTGTATTTCTCCAGAGATCTTCTGTTCCCTTGGGATGAGAAATCAAATGCATATAAGAATATAAACTCTTAAAAATAATGAAAACACTTATAAATTAATTTATAATGATAATTATTTCAGAACAAGTTTCAACCTCTTGTCCATACTAAATCTTAGGTGTGTGTACCTATTCTTACAGTAAAGTCCAGGCCCCAATTTCTGCATAACTCAGCTAAGCTGGAAACTTATACTTGTCTATCCCCCTGTTTCCTCTCCCTCCTTGGAGTGGAGACCTTCATAAAGAGGCGGGCGGGCAGAATATTTATAGTAGATGTTGAATTAAGCAAATGTAAAATTTTTATTATTTTATTTGCTTACTGTAATAAGTCAAAGTCTGTAAGCTTCATTATACATGTTCATATAGAAAAGAAATAAAAGAACAGACCTGTGCTTCATCAGAGCAACTGAATGGAAAAATGAATGTAGGGATATGACCAGGCTATGACCAAAAATATGCTGATATTTTTGATACTTTAGAGTTTTGCTGTTCAAAGCAAAACATTCCTATTTATTATTCATTTTTATGTAGAACTAAAGTCATATTGGTTAGTTTTATAGAATTAAAATGATCTCTTAGCTAATTTTCATATTTTATTGGTTGTCTACCTTAGAATCACATCTCATTTTTTTTTTTTCATGGAAAACTTGAGATGGGGATAAGAGTAAGGTAAGAGAAGAGTAGGGGAAAGGGTAATGATAGTACCTTTTATACCTTTAGGAAATTGTCAAATAAATAAAAGAAGGAACACTTAATATTATTGCAGCATGAGGATGAGGAAGTTAAGACTATGAAGTTGAATAGCCCACCATGGTCTTCACTCTTGACTGACACCAGAAAGTGTAGCTCCAGAAGCTGTCTGTAGGATCCTTGCTCTTCGAACATCCTAGGCATTGAGTGCCAGCCTTCTGCTCTCATCCTTTGGATAGCTCAGTGCTATCAAAGGGAGCCAACACAGCCCCCATCCAGTTCATTCTGGGCTGTCATTCTCTATCTGGCTTTGTGACCTTGGGGTGTTTACCTACAGTCCTCTCAGCTATAGTCTCACTCTCTCTAAAATATGCATAATATTATCTATCTCCTTGTCAGAGTTTTATGAAGATTTAATTTAATGAGACAGTTTGTGCCAGCACTTAGCACAGTGGCTAGCATACAGAAAATGGTGAAAGTGTGGATGTTACTATGTAATTTTCCCAAGGTCACACAGGTAGAAAATGATTGAGTCACAATTTAAACACAAGCGCCTATGAATAAAAAAGTAAATAAAACTAGAACAGATATACACACATGCACACAATGTACTACAGGAACTACAAAACAAAGTTCGTACTCTATCTGGAGCCTGGACCCTAGTCTTTCCTTCCAATTAATCACACACACACACACACACACACACACACACAGATGATAAGATGAAGTTTTGAATGCAGAGGGAGTTGAGTGTAGGTGAGTGGGTCACATGAACTTTTAAAGTGAGAATTGGAATTTCACCTCCAGCGTTCAGAAGCTGTGATCTTAGACAAGTTTCTTAATCCCTCTACTGTTCCTTATATATTATGTTAATAATAATGAAGTATTGCATGTGTCATCACAGACATTAAGTGATACAAATACAAATCAAAGGCTCAAATAGCTATTGGCTTTGGTTAACTGTTGATTGAGATGTAAATGTCTCTTTAACAGCATAGTGTCTTTATCAAATTGACATGTCTGATGAGTGAAAGCCATTTAGAGATAGCTAGGCCTTCCATTTTCTAAGAATCAAAATGATTTCCCTATCAGAACCTTGTCCTGACACAGACAGTGGAAAAGGGGGAAAAGATATCAAACAATGAACCCAAATAATTGGAGAAAGGGGAGACATTCTTCTCATCTTGCCTGATGTTTGTTCCTAACACTGGACTGTCCCAGATATTGAAAGCGTTGCCAGTTACACCGATGATAGAATACTCTTTCAGTCTTTATTTTCTGAAGCAGAGCCCAAACTAGCAGTGAAGGCTCACCCTGAAGAGAGAGTCATCAAAATTAAAATGTCAGGGTTTAGAGTTGAACGCTACCCATTGTAAGTATCCGATTCAAGGTGTATTTTTTTTTTTCAATGACGTTCTTGCTGCTCTTTGACCTCTCTTACTAGATTTGGAAAGCTTAAGGCCAGGGATGTTTATGTATTGATTTATAATCTCAGCACAGTTTCTAGGAAAAAGTGGAAACAGCATATATTTAATTAAGTTAAAGGAAATACATTGCAGAAATGGATAAGAAGATTAACATTAGGGTCTAAGGGCACCAAAGTGATTAGAAAGAAAGGCTGTGGTGTAGGATACATGGGGCCTCAAGACTCCCTTGGAATAAAGGGACGGATTAGGACAGATGCTGCCTGTTAGAACAGGTATGTGATCCTATTTTCTAATGCCTGGCTGAGGAAGAACTGAAATGTGCAGGACAGTTGTTAGCACAGGAATAAAATGTTCAGAATTGCCCGTGAGCACACAATACCCCTGAAGAATGGAGAGCTAAAGGAACTCATCTACATTTTGTTTATGTTGTTCAGGCTAGAAAATATTCCTGACATTAGAAACTCAATTGGGTGCCAGAGTATGGAGGGGGAAAGTATTAGAAATATATCCTTGGTGTATATCATTATGAAGAAATTCTCAAAAACAGGTTTAAAATGCACAGTATTGTGAAGTTGTAATTTGTAACAATTAAGTCATGGAGTTATGCGGATGACAGAGAAAGAGTATAATTCTAAAAGCTGAGATATTTGCAGGGGATTATTGAAATAGCTTTGATGTTTGTTTTGTATTAAAACCCTAACTGCTCCTTTGATGTTTATTTGCAGACATAGTAAGGTAAAGGCATCTCTCATCCTTTATGAAAACCAGAAGACTTAAAAGAACAAAGGAAAATGCTTCATGTTAAAGCAAACACTTTGTGTTGATAATCTAAAACCACCAGCAAAAACGGATGCTCCTTTTGGGCTGCTAAACTTCCCACTCAGCTCAAATCACACATTTGAGCAGAAGTAATTGTGGCCACATATAAAAGGGCACGGAGTAAGACCATTCACTGGCTACTGCAGGAGTGAGTTTAGCTCCACGTAAGAGGCATTCTACTGACTAAGCTACATGCGTTCACTCCTTGTATTCAGATTCTGGGGAGTGTATGCTGTCACCCGAAAAGAGCGTGTTTAGAAAATATCAGATGAGAGTAAAAATCAAACCCCATGAGCAAATGTTCCATGAGCATTTGTATCTGAATTTGAAAAAGACCATATGTTACAGTAGTGTTTCAACAAGATTCAGATAGTGCTGAACTTTCCAGAATATCATCAGATCACTAGAGCACATTTCAAAATTCTTTGCCATGAAAATATACATGGCTGTAAGGTAAACAGAGGATTGAGTGTGAATGGAGAAAAATTAGAACTAACATGTGCAAACTCATTATGTAAAAAGTGGGGGTCCTTTGGGCCATTACTATTTTTGAATGTGACTGTATGATCCTCTTTATTTGGCTTTCTGGCTCTGGTGTTTGAATTACATAATTTTGCCATGGTCGAGATGCTGCTGTCCTTCTTGTCTTACTCCTGATGTACTTTCTTTTTCAAATTGTCTCTTACTTTCTTGTCCCTGGCTTTAGTTTTTGTTGGCAGCTTGCTGTTTGTGTTTTAATTAGGTGGTAACTTGGGGATATTATTGAAGCAGTACATATTAACTAATAAAAATGAAACCCATCACAAAATCTTTTCCACATGAAGAATTTAGATAAGTAGGGTGGGTGCAAGCTTCCCCCTTCCCATTTCTTTGTTATGGAATGTGTTTATGGAAGTTTAATTTGCTCTGTTTTCTCTTGTTGTAAATAAAAGATAGCCTGGTGTATATAAAAGCAGCGAAGTCTCTCCCTAGGAGAATGTTGTCGTGAGAAGAAAAAGTTTCAATGCTAAGGGTGAAATTATTATAAAGTGAATTAATCATTTAGAATATATGATGTAAATTACAGAAACTTTAGGCATTTCTAGTACAATTAGAAATGTTCTAATTTAGCCTTGTGGTTAAGAACCTCAGTTCCAGAGCCAGAGAAGCCAGGAACCCTGCATCTACCGTGTAATGGTTGTGCTACCCTGGGGAAGGTACGTGATTGTGTTCCCTTGGGGAACTCCAGATTTCTAGTCTTTGTAGTGGGTATAATAGACCGTAGAATTCTTTGAGGATTAAATAGAAATTTGAATCACATTGAGCCATGCCCGAAATACACCAAATCCCAAGTAAGCTGCTGTTTTGCCTTAACCTCTTGTTTCATGAGAGAGAGCTGAGGGAAATGAGTCTGAAAGGAAAAATAGAATGTAGAAAGAATCCATCCAGTCTAGATGTCGACAGGGCCAGATCTGTACAGTCACATGAGCTCACAGCCACAGGTGGGTGAGGAGAGAGAGCTAAGCCAGAGACAAAAATCACAGGAAGTCCCTGGCAGGGATTGTTGTTCTTTGGATAGTGCCCCTTTGGAAGATGTTACCATTCCTTCACTGAATCTACTCAAGGTCAGTCCTGCATGTTGACATATAGTTGGGCAACATTTACCCTCTTATAACCCTAAACATTCAGATATTTCACATAACACAAGACAGATTCATAAATTTTGGAACATCTCTTCTTTATTTTCTCCACATTGTTGTACATTTCCCTGTGAAGGATTCTTTTATAGATTTTGCACTTGCTATTGTCATTTGGAATAAGCCTGATAACTATCACAGTAATCTTTTTTTTTCATAGAGTAACTCCAGTGTTAGTTTCTCTTTTCTTTTCTTTTTTACCCCCCTTTCGGTTTTTTGAGATAGGATTTCTCTGTGTAGATCCAGCTGTCTTGAAACTCACTCTGTATACCAGGCTGGCCTCGAACTGACAGAGAGCCATCTGCCTCTGCCTTGTGAGTGCTGCAAATAAAGGTGTGCGCCACCACCTCCTCATTAGACCTCCTGATGGCTGTTCTCAGGTTAGGAAAACATGGCTGTGCAGTTAGGTTTTGAAGTTTGCCTAAGTTATTTGAAGCTGACAATATTATCTACTTCAAAAAGTGAAGGTGGGGCAGAGAAGAAACCATTAAAAACACTGACATGGTGAAAGCTTCCCAAATTGTGGTGTTTTCTGACCCTGTGATGACGAGCTCTCAGGCCTGTTTAGTACAGCGGGTATGGTGACATGGTCTGTCCAGCCTGCACACAGACTTTTGTTCGATCAGACCCTGAGAAAATAAGTAATGTGTTTCAAATTTTCAAAGTCTGATTGAATGATTTAGCTTGTTTCTCCTCTGTAAGTACAACTTGGTAATTATCCTGACATGTTTGCAAACATTTCACAAACTCAAATAACAAAAAACAATATTAACTTTACTTAGATACTGTTAAGAGTGCAGTATAGAAACAGTTCCCTTGAAAATGGCATCTAAGCCCAGTGGTAGTTGATTTAGAACTATTCTAAAGAAAAAATTATTTAAAAAATATTTTTACTGAGGTCAAAGTAACGTTTAAAATAAAAATAATAAGATTTTGAAGCTGCTCCTAGTGGCACAGGCCTGTAATCCCAACTGTGTAAGAGGTTGATGCAGGGTTGAAAAGTCAAAGCCTGCTTGGGCTACAGAGCAAAGTCACCAGCCTCATCAGCTTAGCAAGAAGCCTTGTCTGAAGAAGAAAAGAAACTATTTTTTAAGTGTGTGGTTAGACAGTGGTATTGCAATTGCCTAGCATATACAATATTATAGATATAATAGCTAGAACACCCCCACCCTGAGAAAAAGCCAAAAGAAAATAATATCCCAGAGACTTGATTATTTTAAAATAGTACTGTCTTTGTACAAATAATATTTTATAGGTCCTTAAATTGGATTGAAGTCATCCTTCTAATAATATTTAAATTATAACTTTTCCATTTTAAAGCTATATTATATTTAGGTTTTGTGCTCCCCATAGGTGTTTTTCTGCTAATAGCTAAGATATACTGATTCACTGGGAGACAGGTTATTTCTACTGAAGGTTTTTAGTATACTTGGAGTTTTCAAAGGAAGTCGAGAGCCTTGTAGCAAAGGAGACTGGAAGCCAGGTAAGAAGACAACAAGCAAAGCTGGACTTCGCATGAGTTCTCATCTTTCTAAGGCAGTTTGGGTTCTTCACAGTGCTGCCTACATGGCTGCGCTCTCTGGAACCAACGATCTTGCTTTCTCAAGCTGTCTGGGGATGATGAAGGAAGTGCCCTGGACAGCTTGTGAACGGTCTTCTGGAAAGGAATGCCCAGTGAATGGAGATTTTTAGAAGAGGGTTGAGAAGCCAGCCTCTCCCCTCAGTTTTTACCATTTCTTATGAACATTAAGGTGGGAAAGATAATTATTTTTAGACTTGGTAATGTAAATTTTTAACTTATTTAGAATAAAGGAGAAGAGTCCAAACACTGTTTTCTATTAAACTAAGTCGTGTATGTTTAAGAGGCAGGTGATATTTAAAATATGCTCCTAAAGAATTTCACACGTACTTCCTAAGTGAGAAAGTAATGTAATGGAGGAAAGATAGGGTACAGAAGACAGAACCGGCTGCTTCTTATGGAGAAAATGTATTTTTAACCAACACCAGAGAATGTAGAATGTACTAGATCAATAAAAAGAGTTTTCTGAAATGGCTCAAAATGCCAAATGTGTGTTAATTGAATAAATGAGTATATGAGTAAAAATTTATTTGGGTGAACAAATAAATGACTAACTACATTTAGTAAGTTGTGTGTTCTTACATTTCTTTATTAGTTTTTGGAAAAGTAATCAGTTTTCAGTGCTACAAAATTTATTGAAATGTATTAAATGCATTAATGTAATTCTAGATCTTAAAATGAAGAAAGAAAGTACTTTCTCCCTTCACACAAGCAGCTCGTCAGAACCTGGCTCTCAATTTTTTTTTGTGCTGTACTGTGGAAAGTACTGACTTTGTTCTACCTAGAGGAAAACTGAAGGAGAAAGACTGGCTGTCATTCTGACTCATCCTAATAATATGAACTATTTAGTTCCTGTTTTTCATAGTCATCCATCTTGAACAATAAAATCACACAGCCTACTCACATGTGCTTTAGGAAGACAGGCAGTGCTTTGAAAATAGTAGCACTTACAAAGCAGGTGCAATAAATGTTTTGTATTATGCTGCTGTTGTTTCTTTTTCAATGTGGTGGTAAGAAAAAGTATCAGGTTATAACCCCCAGGAGTGAAATGTTGATAATTGGGCCTGGAGCATTGTCTTTTGCTAAGATAAGAAGCATTCTTAAATTTGTTTTATGAGAATTTCATATATAAATGCTATGTTTACAGGATTTCCCTCCTCCTTCCTTCAGTTTTCTCATGTCTATCCCATTCCTTCTCAAATCCATGACCTCTTCTTCAATTATAATTGGTGTGTGTGTGGGTGTGTATGACGTTTATAAGTACAACCTGTTGACATCATTTAGTGCTGCTCATATATGTTTAGGGCTGACCTCTTGGAATTTGCTAGTCTATCAGGATCCTCATCCCTGAAGAAGACTGAGTCTCACCCCTTCAGTAACTATTAATTCCCTATAGTTCTTTTAGGATTGAATTCTTGTGAGATTTTCCCCATCCACATTACCATGTGAATTTGGTGGTATCATTTTTTGTTTTATTTTTAGCTATTATTTAGGAAGGGAAGTGAGTGTCAGCTGGTAAAGTAACACTGAGGAGGCTGTTGAAGAATAGTGAAATCACAGATTGATTCTCCACTAAGTGAAGTCACAGGCATCAGTAGAGAGCCAACACATGAAAAATCTCTAACTAGAAAATGTGGATGAAGTTGGGGCTGGATCAGAAAATTCAGCCATGGAATATGAACTTGAAGATAGAGCAACACTGACTTAGAGTACGAAGGAGACTGTCTGGACAATGATATTGTTCTTCTTACATTATCAACTCAAAACCTTCAGGGCCCCTGTCTTTGCCTGGGTGACCCACTGCTTCTGTCCAAACTCCTCCTTTAATGGATTGCTTTTTAAATCTTTTAACCTTTTTGCTTGTTTTATTTAGCCCCACCATGACAGAATACTGTGAGGACAAGGCTTGTGTGCTGTCCACATGTGCACTGGCTGAACCCTCTCCATTCATGGCTTCCAATGGATTTCAGAAACTGCCAGTGGCAGTTGACTCTGCAGGCCTGCCCCCACAACCACAATGCTTGGCTTGGAGGCTACTTACCTAAGTGAACCTCAATAGCAATTTCCAAAACAAATCTTTGATTTTTAATGAATAGGACAGGATATTATATCAGACATTTTTGATCTTGCTGAGAGTATTACAAAATAACAAAACAACATAGAGCCCAGAAGCAGATAATACAAAGGCACATAATTCATTGTAGAAAATAGAAACACTTGATTAAAACAGAAAATAGATAAGACTAAAATTTGCAAAGCAAATAGTTGCTGAGTGCTATTTCTAGCAGCCAGAAACAAAAACCAAAACCAAAAACTGAACTGTCATTGTCTTTCTTCAGTCTGCACTTGGGTAAGCATAAGACCTTTACTAGAATAGTCAGATTTATATGTTAGGCTGTCTTAGGGCAGAAGTTAAAAACTGAAGGTTGGGTTTGCCTTAATGATTACTATATTTTTCTGTGAATTAAAGATTTGTATGCCAGGTGATTCTTGGTGCACACTTTTAAGCCCAGCACTCTCAAAGCAGAGGCAGGTAGATGGACCTCTGAGTTCAAGGCCAGCCTGGTCTACAGAGCAAGTTCCAGAACAATCAGGGATACACAGAGAAACCTTGTTTTGAAAAACCACCACCACCACCACCAACAACAACAAAACAAAATCTGAAAAAAATTGTTAATGTTTCATTACAATGTAATTTCATAGTTGAGCTATATTTCTTAAATGGTAACAATTTGTTTGTTAATGTTTATTTACATCTATATTACAGTGATATTTAGGATTATACTCTTGTGTGTAAACACATAAGGGGGTATCTAATATGATTTTCTTGAGGGCATACTGCTGGTTTTTAAGTCATGCTGTGTTTTCACCTAAGTTATTATAAATGATGATTATACCACCTGTAATTCAGGACTACAGAGAATGCCTCCCAAAGAGGCTGTTTGAGAAATGTATAGGTGTTAAAGCACACGAAGCATCCACACTGGGCTCCCATGTGGCAAAACCTCCTTACCTATTACTGTTGTATGTTTGGATTCTATCTCAAGCTTCAGATGTCCACTTTGCATATCTTCTAGCATTACTCTGAGCTTCTTCATTTCTACTGATCCACACTGCTTTTGGGGGGAAAAAGGTTTCTAGGCATAAACTGTCAACTATTCTCATGGTTTTTGATTCAATGTTATATTTAAAGTGTAAAGTATTGCAGTTATAATTTCTAAATTATGTAAAGCTACAGAATTTTTAATTTTAGACACTTGATTTTATTCTTCCTATAAATCCTTTGCTTTGTTTCTCTTCAAAGCAGTATAGAAGGAAACATAGAAAGAAAAGACAAAACATTTAGTTTAAATAAAATAAAACTAATGACTATATTCACATCTTCATTTTTGTTGCATCTGTTGCTACTGATCATCATCACTTAAAACACTGATTGATACATAGTTGCACAAATCTGGTTCCTTTGAGATGCTCCCTGGAGAGCACAAGAACAAAGGTCCCTTTCCTACACTAGAAAGAAACACTTTATAAAGTGAAACACATTTTTGCCCTGGCTTACCTCTCTGAGTCTTTCAAACTCTCTCTGGACTGTTCTGCCTCCCTGCAGTGTTAAAACACATTGCTCTTACATTTCTTCTTTCATATTCTGTTTCGTCTTCTCATAAAACCTTTTCTGAGTATGGACCCACGGCACAGTCAGCTCTTCTGAATGCTTCTATTGCTCCATTGCTCAGACACTGAGGCATGTTTCTACAGCATCCAATACTGGTTCCTCGTGTAAGCACTTGCCTGAGAAGCAGGTAGGACTGACACGTTGTGGTGTTGGAATGGCCTTATTCTGGAATAGCTGTTTGGTTTTAACATTAAAATATGTGTATTCTTATTTATTAGGGACATATGTGTTTTGGGTTATGTCATATGTTATTAAGTGTATGGAAGTCTTCTTTATGAGTGATAACATAAAGGAGTGTAGAAGTAAACCTTTCAGTAAAGCACAGACTTCAACTATAAATGTCAGCCATGAATCTTTCATATGAGAGTGTCAGAGACAGAAAGCTGTAATCAATGTCATCCTGATAACAGGTGTCATCCTGATAACAGTGCTTGACTCAGAACGGTTCATGTCTTTGAGATGTGAGGAATACACTTCTTCATCGAAGCCTCTGATCCGAACTTCCTCCACCTTTAATGAACATGTGATTTTTGACGGTGGCCCTTGCTGTGACAGAGATGGGAGAACACTGACATCTACTCGTCTCTGCTCAGAAGTCAAGCCACCATTTCGTCTTAGGCTGTCTTGGCTAGAGTTACATTGTGCCAGCTTAATGCATCAGTGACAGAGAGGACATCTTTTTGCATTCACAGACAAAGGGAAAATGCTAAGAACTTGATACAGACACTGCATTTTGTTTTTTTCTCTTTTCCAGTTTTCTTTATAAAGAGGTCCATTAATGCAAAGGGATGTTATAAAACAAATGTTACTTGGCCAACTCAAAGTGAGAAGAATTAATTCTCTAGGTATTTATTGAATTCTTGTCATAATTTAGGCATATTAAGCACTGCAGATTCTATAGATCATATCTTTTTTGGGTTATAGAAATTTGAAAATCAAGATGTAACAAAACACAGGGTTCATCAAATCTCTGAAGTCTACCTTGTAGCCATCCCAAATCCCACAGCAATGTGTACCATAGCTGTTAGAGCCATGGTTCTCAATCTGTGGATTGCCACCCCCAAAGACAGTCAGAAAACACAGATGTTTACCTTCTGATTCATAGCAATAGCAAAGTTATAGTTATGAAGTAGCAATGGAAATAATTTTATGATTGGGGGTCACCACAATATGAGGAGCTGTATTAAAGGGTCACAGCATTAGGAAGGTTGAGAACCATGGAGTTAGAGCAGTGGGGACATACTATATCAGTTTATACAGAACAGGAAAAGCTGAGAGGATGTTTACAAAAGTTAGAGTTTGCTTCCTCAGTTTGAGTGGAAGGGGTCAATTGATTGCTCGATAGAGACTAATGGAGGGTGAAAGATGGAAACAAGATTACTGATGAATGCATAATCGGGGGCCAAGTGAGCAGGTCTCTTGCTGGTCTGTCCTGTATAGGGCTGTGGTGATGAGTGTGTTAAACCTAAACTCTCCTTGTTCTTCATGGCGGTCACAGAGATAGCAAAGTGATCTCTATAAAAACATTACAGATTGATAACAGCATTACAAAACATTTCCACAGCTTATTTGTGTATTCAAGGTTTCCTCATTCTTTAAAACTATAAAGCAAATATCATTTGTTCAACATTTTCTCCTTGATTTAATGTGGGAACAAATGAAAGTATGAAGGAACAAAAGAGGTGTGTGTGTGTGTGTGTGTGTACATTCTCCACTGCCCAAGAGACATAATAGCATTGTGGCTTGAGGTGGGCACTCTAGAACCTTGCTTCCTCAGTTTGAGTACAAGCTGGACCCCTTGCTTCTCTGTCAACCTGAGTCAATTGGGCCACATCACTGTGTAACTTGATTGCTGTTGTGAGGAGTAAGTGAATTACTCTATCAAATGCTGAAGCACACCAATATTCAGTTTAATTTTGCTTCTTAAATTCAACCCCACAGTTATGAGATAAATAGGACATTGATGTTTAAATTAACATAAAAATTAAGACAAGTAATCACTTCTCCTGATACTAATTAAGTAAAGTGAAAAAAACATTTTAAACTTTGGTATATTACTATGTGTTTTGTTTAATACATAGTAATTTGACAGCAAATATTTGTGCCTTTAACAGCTGACTCCTAGATTATATTAGGAGTCCAGGCACCTGCTGCACGATCAGGTTGGTTTGAAAAGCCACTTTCCAAATGTCTCCATTTAGATATAAATCCCTCCCCAATGCACCTGTTTTTCTTTAATTCTGAAAACTAAGAAGGTCATTTGTACCTCTGAGAAGGTCACATTTAAGTACATACTACCCAAGAAATTAGATTTTATGGAGAAAAACAATGTAACATTTTCAGACCTTTAAGTTTGTTGTAGAAATAATTTCTTTCTTCTTTAACATTATAAAATATAACTATTTTATTCTCTTATTAAGAGAACTATATGCACATGGGTATTGCATGTTTGTAAGTGTATCATGTTCTTACAAATCTGTTCTAACGTGAAGTCATACATTTTCTCTATGATACCACCATGCAGATAATCCCATGAGTGGCAGTGTGTCCTGTGGTAGGCAGACATTCTGATAATGAGCAGACCAGATTCACTGTTTATTATTCGTGTGAGACTTGGGCTCTACTTTCCTCTTTTTTTAGAGAAAAATACTTAAAATACTTATTATTTGTTTGTGTGTGTGTGTGTGTGTGTGTGT
>CABHPH010139494.1:0-39647 GCA_902168325.1 Peromyscus nudipes
TGTGTGTGTGTGTGTGTGTGTGTGTGTCAGCTTTGTGACAGTTCCACTTATCCTGATGTTTTTTTCCCCTTGCTCCTTTGTAGTTAGCCCCTTCCCCAGACTTCCAGGCTTGTGCAATCACCAGAGTTTTATCTTTCCTAGAACTATGTATGATCCTGCAATGGACAGTTTTAGGTTTGACTGTTTTTGCTTAACATAATTTTTCAAGACTCCTAATTGTTTTTATGTATAATGTTCTGTTCCTTTTTATTTTATTGTAGTTTTCCTTAGCATAGACATGGCACAATTTAGCCCATCATTTCTTTGTAACATATTTTATGTATATGAGTGTCTGTCCTGCATGTATGTGTGTGTAACACATGTGTGCCTAGTGACTGCAGGGGTCCAAAGAAAGTATCAGATAGCCTGAAACTGGAGTTACAGACTGTTGTGAGCTACCATATGAGGCTTGGAACTCAACCTCCATTCCCTGCAAGAATAGTGAGTGCTCTCAACCTCTGAGCCATCTCTGTGGATCTTTGAATTTTTGTTAGATGATGACTGTTGTGACTTACTCATGTATAAGTCTCTTTGAGGGCACTGAGTCTGTTTTCATGCTGAGTAGTAGTGTATGTTCCTCATCTTCCACCAGCTGTAAGAGAACACCAGTGTTCCAAGTCGTGCCAGTGTTAGTGTTGCCAGTCTTCACGTTACCCAGTGGCTGTCTTCTGTAGGTGCTGTCTGTCTCATGACAGTTCCCTTTTTTATCCTTGGATGACAATTGGTGTTGAGATTTTCATTCATATTCATCTCTCCCTGCTTGCTTTCCATTCCTCTCTCTGCTTATACATAGACAAACCCGTGTGTGTGTGTGTGTGTGTGTGTGTGTGTGTGTGTGTGTGTGTGTGTCTGTGTGTATTTTACCATATATATGGTAAAATATTTCTTTAGCCTGTTTGCCACTTAAAGAAATTTACTAAATTATTATCGTTCTTTATGTATTCTTTATAAACCTTTTGGTCAGGTGTGATGTACAGCTATTTTCTCTTAGGATGTAGCTTGTTTTTCCCTCCCTCCCTTTTAAATTTTTATTTATTTATTTACCTGTTTATTTTCCAGGAGTGTGTGGTAAGTGCCTTTACCTACCGCCCCAGCCCATTCAGATATTTTTCTTTTCTTTTTTTTTGTTTTTTGTTAGTTCGTTTTTTTGTTTTTTGTTTTGTTTTGTTTTTTTGTTTTTTGAGACAGGGTTTCTCTGTGTAGCCCTGGCTGTCCTGGAACTTGCTCTGTAGACCAGGCTGCCCTTGAACTCAAAGAGATCCACCTGCCTCTGCCTCCTGAGTGCTGCAATTAAAGGCGTGCACCATCACAGCCCAGCTCACTGAGATATTTTCTTACAGTGGCATAAAACAGACAAAGATACACTCTATGTTTGAAAACATCTTTTGGAGATTTTTATTGCCTTGCCACTCCAAAAAGTAGTAAAGTACAATATTAGGTGACAGGAGGACATTGTTGGGGAATAATTATTTTAAGGTGTGTTACTTTTGCTTATGTTGCATTTGTTTAACTCTTTGAAGCTGTGTTACTGTGCCTGTGAAAAACACCTGATGGTCTAATAAAGAACTGACCAATAGCAAGGCAGGAGAAAGGATAGGCGGGGCTGGCAGGCAGAGAGAATATATAGAGGGAGAAATCTGGGAGGAGAGCAAGAATCTAGCAGCCAGAGAAGGGGAGGATCTCAGCCACCCAACTACACAACCAGCGAGCCACGGAATAAAAGTAAGATTTACGGAAGTAAGAGAAAGGGAAAGCCCAGAGGCTAAAGGTAGTTGGGATAATTTAAAGCTAGAAACTAAGCTAAGCTAAGGCCAGACATTCATAAGTAATAATAAGACTCTGTGTGTGATTTATTTGGGAGCTGGCTGACGGCCCCCCAAAAGAGTAATAAGACAACCAACAACAGGACATTTTCAAAGATTTCTATTTATTTTTATTTTTATGTGTGTGGGCATTTTGGGCATGTATGTCTGTGTATCATGTATATGCAGTGCCAAGTAAGCTGGAAAAGGTCATTGGGCCTCCTGTAGTTACAGACTGTTGTGAACTGCCATATGGGTGCTGGGAATCGATTGTTGGATCCTCTGGAAGAGTAGCCAGTGATCTTAACTGCTGAACTGTTTCTCCAACCGCCATTGAAGTTTTTAGTAAAGAACTCTATGTCTTACTGGAGAAGATCTTAGCCTGTTACTATTGCTCCTTCCCACTGTTGCTCCTTTAGAACTGTGTGGCTAACTATTCAGTAATATGTGGTTATGATCATCAAGTGGGTTTTGGCGACAGAATTAACTGTGGGTGGGAGCTGACTTACCAACTTATCCTAAAGGAAGTAGCTTCTAGAAGAAAGAAATTCTAGCTTAGACCTTCATCTTTATTCCTATTTGGCTTTGGCCAAAAGCTTCTTTTTTATAATTGGAGCGTCCACTGTCTTTTTTTTTTTTTTTAAATAGAACAGTATCACATATTTTTGTTACTTTTTGCCAAACCATATATAATGCATCTATTTAAAACGCAGATGTGGTAGGGGAGCAACACTGGACTATTGTTGATTTACTGTTACCTGGCTGTTGAGTTCTTTTGGCTCAATGCCACATAAACTTCCTTGTTTTTATTGGCTCTTTTTGTATTTTGTATATGTATGTACAGCAAGGGACAGGACAGTAAACCATGTTTTATTGATGCATTATCACTATAAAATACATCCCCCAACACAGGGTTTCTCTCTAGAGACCAGGCTGGCCTGTAACTCAGCCTGCCTCTGCCTTCTGAGTTGCTGGGATTAAAGGCACCACCACACCTGACTTGCTATAAATTTTTAAACAGTATGTCTAGGAGCAGTTGATAGAAAGTATAATTAAAGCAAAAACAAAAGTATATGATTTTGTTCCATTTTTAATTTTTAGTTCTGCATAAAAGCAAATGAAACATCCATTTAACTGAAAAAGTCATTTGTATGTATAGTATGTGTGTGTATGTATGCACACAGTTGGACTTGGAAGTGTATTCATTCTCATGTGGATAGAGTACATAGGTTAATGGAGGTGTATTTTTCAGTTCCTAACCGCCTTAAGTTTTTGAGACAGTCTCTCACTGAAACTGAAGTTCACCATTCTGTTTGGCTGGACAGTCGGCCAACAAGCAAGCTCTAGGGATCCAGTGTCTGCCTCGCCAGTGCTGATATTGTCGACCATGCTTGTCTGGCTTTTTTCCTGAGTGTGAGTGGTAAGGATCTGAACTCAGGCCCTTGTACTTGCATGACAATAATTTTACTGATTGAACCATCTGCCCAGCCTGTAAAAGTAATTTTAAAACAACCATGTAACACTGTTTCAGTCTCTAGCTCTTACACAGAAGCCCAGACATTCTAACGGATGAGATAGACCTTAAGAACAGAGAACTCTTACAACTCTTTCTAGATGGACAAATTAGAATAGAGTTAGAAAGTACCTGAAGGCATTATTAAAAACAAAATCTTTTTGATGAACAATTCAGAGGAGGTTGGTAGCTCCTTTTTAGTAACAATTGAAATAACATGTGTTATTAAAAAGTTAACATTTGGGAAATGTGGGGATGAGGGAATGGCCTGGGGGGGGGGGAATGGTTGTTCTTTATAATACCTTCTAATATTTTTCCCAGAAACATATGTTAGTTATGAATTGTTTCTGAGATTGGAGGAATGTTAATCTGTATTTCATTGTTGTAATAAATCACGTCCCCATAGATTCATTAAAAAAAAAAAAGAGTAAACATTAAGTCAGGCAGTGATGGTGCATGCCTTTAGTCCCAGCACTTGGGAGGCAGAGGCAGGCAGATCTCTGAGTTCAAGGCCAGCCCATTCTACAAAGCAAGTTCCAGGACAGCCAGGGCTAAACTGAGAAAACCCACCTCAAAAAAAAACCAAAAAGGGGAAGAAGAAAAAAAAAGGGTCAGCATTACCAGAAAAAAAGAAGCAAAGAAAAGCCTTCCTGAAATCTGAGTTTCAAATATTAGTGACAGTTTACCACTGCAAAATGACCTCATTTTTTGTTGCAACAGGCTTAGCAATTTATGCCCTAGTATATGGCAAAAACAGAATAGTCAGCTAACAGCCATTGGAGGATAACAGCTTGATGTATGGCCCAAGTATAGGCAGATCAGCTTGCAGTTTGGAGGAAGAGCAGATAGACTGGAAGAGAGCCAGACCTGACAGAGACCCTGAGAAGTCATAACAATGGTATATAGAAATGCCATCAGAAACTACTTACCAAATTGGATGAGGTGATTTACTCCTGCAATTTCAGTACTTTGGAGGTGTAAGAAGGAGAATGATATGTTCAATTGAGCCTGGGCAAATAACTGATGCTGTGCTTCGTACATGGGGAAAACCCGAACATTACGAATCATGTAAACCCTGCAACTTAATACACACAAGACCACATTACTCGCTTTTACTAGGTACATGTGGAACATTCTCTAGGATAGACCATGTATTAGGACATAAGACAGATTCTCCCCTGCAGTTCTGAGGATGAAACCCAGAGTACTCCAACGTGCTATGCAAACATTCTTGACTGAGCTACACCCTAGACCCAAAAATTAATAATTAAATTAATTTTTAAAAGGTTGCAATCTTAGTTTCCCAACAAGGTGGAATGAAAATTAAAAACATGTAACAGGAAATACAATGAATTCACAAGTGTGGAAATTGAAACAGTTTTGTTAGAAGGTAGAACAAATCCCAGAAGAAATTATAGACTAGCGTGATGAACTATAATGAAACTTGATATCTAATTATCAGTATAAATAATCTATGGTTTCAAATGCCTACAGTAAAAAGAAATCCCAAACCAGTATCCTAACCACTGCCTTAAGAAACTGAAAAAAATATGAACAGACTAATCTAAAACAAACAGAAAAATAAGATCAGAGCACACATAAATAAAATAGTATAGAAAATCATAAAGGAAAAAATCAAGGGGCTAGAGAGATGGCTCGGTAGTTAAGAGCACTAACTGCTCTCCCAGAGGACTTTGGTTCAAGTCCTAAGACCCACATAGTGGCTCACAACTGTCTTAATTCAAGTTCCAGGGGATCCTGTGCTGCCTTCTGGCCTTTGTGGGCACTGCACGTATATACTGTACAGACATAAATGCAGGCAAGACCCCCATACACATTAAATAAAAATACTTTAAAAAAAACTCTAGCAAAACTAAAAGCTATTTCTTTGAAAACATTAACAAGATTGATAAACTGCTGATTAAAAAAAGAACAGACTCAACTAATCATGAATGATAATGGAGGAATTACCTCCATTTTTATGGCAACAAGGATGCAAGTATGGCAAATAAGAATATGGCAAAAGAGATTGTATAGGAAATATTATGAATAATTTATATACTAAAAATTAAATAGCTTGATGGGGTAAATTTCTAGAAAAGGTGAAGTATCAAAATTAATTTATTTAAGAAATATATTTGAACCAGGTGGTGGTGGTGCATGCCTTTAATCCCAGCACTTGGGATGCATAGGCAGGTGGATCTCTATGAGTTCAAGGCCATCCTGGACTGTAGAGAGAGTTACAGGACAGTTAGGGCTGTTACACACAGAAACTCTGTCTCAGGAGGGAAAAAAAAGAAAGGGGGGAAAAAAAGATATTTGATTAGATCTGTATTGTGAGTTGAATTATGCCCCCCCCCAAAGTTGTGTTGAAAAAGAATAGTAACTGATGGTCTTATGAGTGTGACTTTATTTGAAAAATTAGACCTTTGGAATCCTAATATAGTCAGGTTGAAATGAAGTGATGGTGGGTCAGTGTGGTCCCTGAATCCAATGACTTGGTGTCTTTATAAGTAAGGATAGAGATTTGAAGGGACAGACAAGCATATAGAGGGAAAGGGATGTATAAAGATAGTCGCAGAGGTTTGATTACATCATGGTAAACCTGGGAATACCAAAGGTTTTCAGCAATCAGCAGAGGTAGAAGCAAGTATAGAAGGACTTTTAGAGCCTTCAGAAGGGAAAGACTCTGCAAACACCATGATTTTGGACAAGTAGGCTCCATGACTTTGAGAATAAACTTCTACTGTTTGAGACTTATGGTATTATGTTAAAGCAGCCCTAGGAAATGAATACAACCTAGAGCAAATGAGGAGATTAAATTGACAATTAAAAGTAAAAAACTAAACATACTTGTTGGTGGACGTTTCTTTGGAATATTCCGTATTTTCCCCTTTTTGTCTAATTAAAAAGGAAAGTTTTAACTTTAACATAGTAAAATTATATACAACAAAAACAGTCATCAAGAATTACAGTTACAATATCTAGTTCATTTATATTTGGCAAAATTAGAGAAAATACTCTATTTTATCTATGTGACTCTAAAGTTTTCTACCAAATTCATCTTACAACTAAAGAAAACTTTAACTAGACTAGTTTAACTATCTAGTCTTCAAATCTATCAAAGACCCCAGATGAGTGAAATCTTACCTAGTGACAGAGACATCTGACTGCCTGGACAGTCACCCAAAGTTCCTCTGTAATGTTGAGGCAACCATCTTTGGCCTATAGGCCTAGAATATCTGATAGACTTAGTTCTGAAGCAGGAAATTTTGAAGGATTGTCTTACTTTGTCTTTTCAAAGTTTGGCAGTCGCTTTCTTTTGCGTCTTGCTGGTCCAGTTTGGATAGTATACTGTCAGCAATTGAGGCAAGGACAGATTTTTGTCCAAATGGCATAAAAAAAGCAAACTCCATATGGAGGTTCCTCAGTGCCCATCATCTTTTGTGAAGTAGATTGGTGCTGTCAGAAGATGTGTCTTGCTGTTATGAAAAGCCTTAGGTTATTAAACATTAAATACCATATTCTGTAGGTCTTTGAAGTATTTGAAGACCTTCTCTCTATCTAAATATAATCTGTGTATAACCTTGAAAACATACCTAATATGACTATAAGTTTGACTCTTATAGATGATTATTAATCTGTATTTCTTAATTATACATTACATTTTAAAATGAGCTGTATAAACACAATACCTCAAACAAGAGTGGAAATACACATACAGTATAACAAAATTAACTTTAAATTTCTATCAATATACCAAAATCCATGCCAGTGTGAAATATTTAAGACTAGTAGGGTGTTTTTTGTTTTGTTTGTTTTTGTTTTGTTTGTGTGGTTTTTTTTTTTTAGTTTAAAAGTAGATTTAATAGCCGGGCAGTGGTAGTGCACGCCTTTAATCCCAGCACTCAGGAGGTAGAGCTAGGCGGATCTCTGTGAGTTCGAGGCCAACCTGGTCTACAGAGCGAGATCCAGGACAGCCACCAAAACTACACGGAGAAACCCTGTCTCGAAAAACCAAAAAAAAGTAGATTTAACAATCTACTCTTTTATACTGTCATTTCTATATCCCCCTCACCCTGCCTTTTCTTTTCAGAAAGAGATCCCTGACTCTAATCTCCTTTGTTCAGCTTTTTTTCTGATCATTACCAAAAACAACTTGTAACCAACCCCCCTTAAATGATAATAAATATCCATAACCCATCTTTTGGGAATGTGGGCACCGTTCTTTAGACTACTTTCTGTTGTTTGGGGATGCCAGTAATTTGGGGGGAACCCTGAGAAAATCAGGATAATTGTTAGGTCTTGGCTGTAGTGTTCTATGAGTCTGAGCCATCTCAGCCAGCAGCCTTGAAGCTGTTCTGGATATGGGATCACCTTGGTCATCAGTTTTTATTGGTGTCTGGTCCTCTTGCTCTGAAAATACATAAACTTTTTTTTTCTAAAGATTTATTTATACAGTGTTCTGCCTGCATGTATACCTGCAGGCCAGAAGAGGGCACCAGATCTCATTACAGATGGTTGTGAGCCACCATGTGGTTGCTGGGACTTGAACTCAGGACCTCTGGAAGAGCAGCCAGTGCTCTTAACCTCTGAGCCATTTCTCTAGCCCCCATGAAAATACATAGACTTTTAAAGGTAACATACATATCTGTATTAATATAAGTATAGACTGTATGTTGTACACAAGTTAGTCAAAGATGATTTCTTGTTTTATATTTGAGTAGGTAAACTATGTATCATGTGTCATATAGTTCTTCTAGCTTTATTTATGTTTGTAGTCAGGATTTTCAGGGGGGTCTTCCCTGATCATCTTTAACCTAGAATGAATCCACAGTTTCTCATTTCCTGTGGAAATAAAAGCATAACGCCTTCCCCAAAGTAGCATATCTTTTGACTTCCATTTTGAAGTCAAGACATTTTAAAAATATATAGGTTGTTTTAATCCAGCAGTTTTTATAATCCAGTATATCTTAGTAGCTATCATTCCTTCCTCAGCTGTCAAAAAATTCAAAGACAACACAATAACATACAGTATCTGGACTCTTTGTGCACTTCTCATCTTTATGTGGCTTTTTTTTTTATTACTTTACTCCCTTTTTAAGGACTTTATTATTTTAAAACTATGTGTCTATATCTTTTTTTCTCTCTCAAGCCTAAGTATGATTTTAAACATACTATAACCTGTTTAGAGGCTTTTTTCAGCTTGAATCTGTCTTTACTGTGTATCTGTAATGTTTTTTTCATCGCATGAGACAAATCTTAAACTGCTATATTAGCCACCACAAGTGTATCTTAGCTTAGTGCATGGCAGCTGGCAACTGGCTCTTCCCCAAGGCAGCTGCATCTTGGTATTGCGACCCAACATGAGAGACATGAGAATAGAAAGCCGGGTTTGGCTCTGTTTCTGTGTGTTTTAGATCCTTTTTTTTTTTTTTAAATAGATTATGTGGGTGTACATGGCCCTGGACCTTGGGCACCATTTGTAGGCAGACTTTTCTTTCCTGCCTCCCAGTTCCCAAATAACTGACATGGAGACTTAATATGAATTATAAATGATCGGCCAATAGCTCAGACTTATTACTAACTAGCTCTTACAACTTAAATTAACCCATGTTTCTTATCTAAGTGCTACTACATGGCTCATACTTATTACCTCATCTTGTATACCTCCTACTTCTTATGTGTGGCTGGTGACTCTCCTGACTCTGCCCTTCTTCCCAGAATTCTCCTAGTCTGTCTCCCCCTCCTCCCGCCCCCAATCTCTCTTGCCCACCTATAGGCCAGTCCGTTTTCTATTAAACCAATTTAAGTGACAAATCTTTACAGTGTAGAAAAGAATTATTTCACACATACCTATAGTCTGGAGGCTGGAGAGATGGCACAGTAGGTCAGAGCACTGGTTGTTCTTGGGTCAGACCCAGGTTTAGTTCCCAGTACTCACATAGTGGTTCACTACATCTGTAACTCCAGATCCAGTGGATCTGATGCCACCTTCGAAGTTCCATGGGCACCAGGATCATATATGCATGTTGGCAAACACTCATACAAATAAAATAAATCTTTTAAAAAAATTATCAAAGAAAAACCATGGATTCTGGATTTACCAGATACTTATAATACTAATTCCTAACTAACTTTTCCAAAGTATGGGAAGAACACTTTATTTTTTTTAAAGGAGTCTATTATTACCCATACCAAACTAGGCAGAAATATCACTGAAGACTAATCTCAAATATACCATTATCTAGTGAGATTTACCTCAGGGTTGAAAGGTTGGTTTAATACACCAAGATCAATTAATGTAATACAATGTGTTGCTAAAATAAAGGGCAGACATCATGCAAGCATCTCAGTAGATAATTTAAAAAGTGTGACCAAACCATGATTTTTCACAACTTGCTGCAAAAGCACTGTCTTACTTAAGACCCAAAGACTGAAACAGCTTCTTCCTAAGATGAGGAATAACATAGTACTGACTGTGATCAATACTTCCATTCAGCTTCATTTTAGGAGATTCTAACTAGAGTAATACACCAATTAAAAGCAATCAATACCATGTAAATATGGGGGGCCAGGAGTAAAACTTTATGCTATATAGAGTTTTAAGTTGTATTTTGGATGTGTTTATGTGTATGTATTGATGCTTTGCTACAGGTTTGTGTATCAGTGCATGTCTAATGCCCCAGGAAATTTGACATCCACTTCTGGTTTCTATGTGTGTGCACGTATTCACTTGCACACACCTTAAAAAAAAAAACAAACGGAGAAAGAGGGTTGGGTATGTAGCTAAGTGATAGAGCATTCATTTACCTGGTATGTCTGAGTCCCTAGGTTAGATCCTCTATACTACGAAAACACGTATGCACACATGCACATAAACACTTAATTGCTGCAAACAGTGGCATTCATAAAATGTTGAGAAAACTTACAGAATGGGGAGAAAATGCTTTTATATGCCTAATAATAGACATAGAATATATCAAGAACTTTTAATAATAAAAACATAGTTTAATTAAAAAGTGAGCAGATAATCTGAATCTTCAAAGAAGTATTCAGACAACCAGAGAGCACAGAAAAAGCTTGACATCATATGACATCGGGAAGATATAAACCTAAACCAAAGCACAAAATTCATAGCACGTTTCTTTTAAAATGGTGTCTTACTTAGGGTTTGTATTGCTGTGAAGAGACACCATGACCACAGCAACTCTTACAAAGTAAAACATTTAATTGGGGTGGCTTGCTTACAGTTTCAGAGGTTCAGTTTGTTATCATCATGGCAGTGAGCATGGCAGCGTGCAGGTAGACATGGCGCTGGTGTAGTAACTGAGAGTCCTACATCTTGAAGGCATCAGGAAGTTGACTGAGACACTGGGTGGTAGCCTGAGCATAGGAAACCTCAAAGCCCACCCCCACAGTGACACATTTCCTCCAACAAGGCCATAGCCACCCCACCAAAACCACACTTCCTAATAGTGCCACTCCCTATGAGATTATGGGGGCCAATTACATTCAAACTACCACAGATGGATAATTCAAAAAAAAAAAAAAGATATTCATGACTATATGGGGAACTTGGAAACTCCATGCATTTTTGTTGTGAGTATAAAGTGGTACAGCTACTTTTATACTTATTCAAATGCTGAACATAGTTAGCATATGATCCAGAAATTACCTCTTAACTGTGTAGTTAGGAAAATGAAAATAAGCATCCACACAAAAACTTAAGTACTCAATACTCTCATTACTTACGTGATAATGGAAAAGTAGAAACTGTCCAAATAGTCATCAGCTGTTAAATGGATAAGATGTGGTATAGCCATAAAATGGAATGTTCATTTAGCAGTTAAAAAAAAAAAAAGAAATGCCAATGTCTGCCATGATACAGATGAACCTTGAAGTTATTTTCAAGGTGAAATGTTACCCCCTCCAAAAAAAAAAAAAATGGCTCCATTTAGATGAAATCGCCACAACAGGCATATCTTCAGAAGTGAAATAACATATAACTGGCTGCTTAAGGCTGGATATAAGCAGGGGGATGGAGGTTGAGTGTTAATGGGATATAAATATTCACATGGTGATGGCAACAATTTATAGATATGAATAAAATCCATTGGGTTTTCCATTATGTGGCTGAGTTCTATCACTGAATTATATCTTGATGAAGGAGTTTAAATGTGAAACAAATAGATATGATAATTATAATGGAGAAATCATAGGAAGTGATTGCAAACATTAGTGGATGCATTTTAAATCTTTGAGGAGTTTGTGGGTTATAATGTGCTCTCAATTCTTATACACATTTTATTGTGCAAAGTATGGTCCACTCTCTTGTTTAGAAAGCTCCTTTAGGTGGTGGTGAAAGTAAACACATGAGTTTAAACACTGCAGTGATGCAGAAGGAATGTGAACACAGGACTTAAAGCATGCTTAGAACGCATACTGTGCATTTCCCTATCTTATTTTCTGTGGTCACCATCATTGTTCTGGTTTCCTGTTGGCTTGTAAGAGGCAAGGCTGGAAGTAAGTGTAGAGCTCTATCAGCTTTGCACAATGCTCCAGCAGCCTTGAAGTCATGTTGGGAGTCTCTGGAATGAGTTGATTGCAGCATTTTGGAAACTTTAAATCCCCATCTTATTGCATATATGTATGTTCAAAGATGTACATACTGTAACTAAAATACTGAAATGTACTTGGAACAGACAGTGTGTGGTTTTAGTTCTCTATCATAGTGCTGGTTCTGACTTATTTATCAACTTAACAATCCAGTAAGATCTGAGAGCTACTATTATAATACAGTTATTTAGGAACAGAATTTAAGTTTTAAGTATTTAAACAGATTAAAAGTTTCTAAATATTTTAATTGTATTATACTAGTTTATCTTATTGGCTAGTAACACTTGTATTTATGCATCTATGCTTTGGATCTTTGAATGGGGAGAGATTTTGTACAAACATTTCACGCGATATTTTTACAGGGACACTTAGTCGGTCTGGATGAGCCAGCTTCCGGAGCTGGGCAAGAAGCTTTGCTTAAACAAGAGCACGCAAAAGTCACTCGACTCCAGAGACAAGCAGAAGAGTTCCTCAATGCAGTCTTTTATAGAAAAGGTTGGTTTCAGTAACAGACGACACAGCCTGCTTGTCTTATATTAATCACCATAATTTCAATGTAATTTTAAGTTACTCTTAGAACATAAATTTGGAATAAGGTTAAGACAACCTATTGCTCTCTGGAATTCCAAAGTGATGGTTTTAGTTAAATAGTTCAGAAATTTATTGTGAAACTCTGCAATTTTTTAGACAAGTTTTAGAAATATAAAATGCTACTGTTTAAATCCTTAACAATTATAAAAACCAGTAGTTCTGTAAATTGAAAATCTGACCTGAAATTTCATTTGAAGTGAAAATATAGTTGAATCTTACAATTGTATTGTAAGCATTTTTGTAAGCATTGATACAGTCTTTTAAAAACTATTTATTTTTATTTTATATGTGTGAGTGTTTTGCCTTCCTGCATGTCTATGAACCATGTGTGCTTGTTCTCATAGGTCAGAAGAAGGTATAGAGCCCCTGGAACTGGAGGTTTGGTGGTTGTGAATCATGTGGGTACTGGGAACTGAATCTGGAACTTCTCCAAGAGCAACAAGTGCTCCTAACCTCAGAGCCATTGCTCTACCCACATTGACATCATTTCATTTCACTGAATATTTTTTAACTATTAAGTAGGAAAATGAACACTAATAAAACATTGTTGCTTACATTTTATGTAGAATTTAATAGCTCCCTCTAGAATTTCCAGCACATCATTTTCCTTCAAGAGGCTTGTTTTATATTGGTCTTGAAAAGCAGAAAAGATCTCTCCACCTGTCTTGTCCAACCCATGACTCTCAGGCTACATGCAGCAGAGGATAGCTATGAATGTGGTCTAACACAAAATTGTAAACATAGCTTAGGACATTATGAGATTTTAAAACAATTGCAATAGGTATGATGACAACATTGGGTTGCAGTGTCAGAAAGAGGCAGGTGTCAGTCTTGAGGCCTAGGGATTCTTTTTAGAGAATCAGTTCTTCTGTTTCTTAAAAAAAAAAAAAAAAACTTTAAAAGAATCTCTTCATTTTATTTTACATATGATTGTTTTTCCTGAATGTATGTATGTGCACTACATGTGTGGCTTGGTGCGCTTGAAGGTTAGATACCCTGGAAATGGAATTTTAGATGATTGTGAGTTACCATGTGGGTGTTGGAAATCAAATCCCAGCCCCCTGCAAGAACAAATGCTCCACTGAGCCATCTCTCCAACTCTTTTCTTTCTGTCTTTCTTTTTATGTTGTCAGTCTGTCTATCCATTCTGCCCCACCCCCCACAAACCCCCACCCCTACTTCCAGCACCATGTCTCCTGCAGGGTTTCACTCTGTAGCTATGGCTGTCCTGGAGCTCACTCTGTAGATCAGGTTGTCCTGAACTCGGAGATCCACCTGCCCCTGCCTCCCAAGTGCTGGGATTAAAGGCATGTGTCAGTACACCAGCTTCAATTCTTTTTTTTATCTGTATAACCTCTTTATGATCTTGTTTTAGTTAGTGAAGAGTCTCTGTCTGTCTGTCTCTCTCTGCTTCACTTCCCTTTTCTTTTCTTTTCTTTCAATAGGGTCTCACTATGTACTACTGGCTAACCTAGAATTCATAGGAAATCCCTCCTGCCTCTTGTCTCCCAAATGCGGGGATTAAAGTTGTGTGCCACTATGTCCAATAGAGTCTTCACCTTCAAAAAATTCTTTCTGAATTAACTTCTGTTCCTTAATTACACATTCCTTCTCCTGCTAAGGTAGATGTGATTATGATAGTTTCTAAAAATGTTTCCTACAAGGAAAGCATAGTAGTGCGCACTTGAGGTCCATGAAGTGGAGAAGCTGGGGTGGGGGTTCTTGAGTTTAGGCCAGCTGGAATGGAAAGGAAAAAAGGATTCTTGGTACTGCTGATTATCTTGGTACGTTTAACCCTCAGCAGACCCAGAGAGCCCATCTCCTTAGTGCATTCACATGGCCAGTGCTACTTTACACCACTCATTCCTCCAGAGATGCCCTTCCTCCTTCTCAAGGTGGACAGAGCGCTAGAAGTGTGAAAAGGGATTCTAATATGTGGTGACTGTTGGATACCAGTTGTCCTGCTTCGTGTGCTGTTTTCAGAACATTACTGACGTGAGAAGTCCTGTAAACTTAGAGTATTCCTTAACTAAGTTTGTTGTTTGGGGGAAAATACATTTTTTTGTATTTTCATTGTTCCATCAGATTCCTAGGCACATCAAATTTTTAACTAGGCCACCACTTACCTTTAATACTCATTGACACTCTGACCTAAATCTCCCAAAATGAGTCTTTCAGGCTCACTTTATCAAATTAAGTGCCCCGGTTCCAAAATTATGGGTTTTTTTTAATAATTTTATGAATTATGAATATTTGATTGTTTTAGTAAAGGAGTTCACATTGCCGCCGGTGTGCTATCACTCTTAATCTCAGCTGGCCAATCTCCTAAGAGTTCCAGGAAAGCCTGATCTGCATTACGAGTTCCATGCCAGGCAGGTCTGCATAGTGAGACCCTGTCTCAAAAAAGGGTGGGGATATTGACATTTAAGGTATAAACTAGTAGCAGCTTATTACCCAGATATGTTTACAGTTGTTCTCCACTAGAGTGCACACAGACCATGTCATTGGTCTGTGTGTTGTTTTAGCAACTTTTTAAACTAAAGATAGAACGCCACCTCCCAGGTGTACACTTTGTACCCGATTCTTGGTTAGGAGGCATTGACATGGCAGATTTCCTTCAGGGACATTCTACCCTACTTAGTTCCATGCCTTTGTCCTAAAAGAATAACTTATGTTCAAGTTCTTACAAGCTGTTGGTTCATAATGTTTACAGTAGGAATTCTTATCTTAGAATTGGTTTTAGGATTTCAAGAGTCGGAATTTGTATGAAACTTGAGTTATTTGTATATTGGTTGTACACTGGTGTGAGGTGCTTAGAAAAACTGTTACTTTGGAATTGGAAATTCTTTTTGCTTAAAATGTTAATATTGTTACTTTGAAAGTATTTTATTAATCTTTATGAAAAGATCTCAGATGGACATTTGCATGCTGTAAATGCCAAAAATGGGCAATTATCCAGGGAGATGGCCATGAGTTTTTTCTGAAGAGAATAGTTTTTACAACTCTAGATTGGCTTTCTCTTATCCTAAATGCTAAAGAGTGTGAAAGTGTTTTTAAGTTTCAGATATTAGAATCTTTGTGTGGACTTACCATTTCGAGAGCTCTAATCTGAAAATCCAAAATCAAACATTTTTGAGTCTTATGTCAACACTTGAAAGACTGGAATTTCAGGGCATTTTGTGGTTCAGATTTTCATGTTTGGCATATTTAGCCTCTAATTATGGTGCTTGGATTTAGTTTGTCCAAGGGTTGTAAATTGTGTATTTTAAATAATTATGTAGGAGTTTTGTACAGCTAAGTAGGAATATACATGCAGTAAAAGTAGTCTTTGTGATTGAGCCAATACAACAAGTCCTAAGAAGAGCTATACCTCTCAACGGTTATCGTGATCACATTCTTTTTCAGCCTGCTTTGTTATCTGTATATTAAAAGTTTTGATAATTCTGCCAGCTGTGGTAGCCTTTAATTCCAGCATTTGGGAGGCAAAAGCAGATGGATCTCTGTGAATTCAAGGCCAGACCTGTCTACATAGTGAGCTCCAGGGCAGAGAGAGAGAGATCTCAAAGATTTGTTTAATAATTTTTTTAAATAGTATTTGCATTTTGAAATATACCACTGGCTGTGCTGTGACATTGTTTGTGTATGTGGTTGTGTTGTGTTGTGTTGTTTTGTTTTGTTTTGGAGACAGGGTCTTGGTATAGCCCTGGCTATGCTGGAGTTCACTGTGTAGACCAGCCTGGCCTCCAGTTTATGGAAAACAGCTTACCTTTGCCTCCAGAGTGCTGGGATAAAAGGTGTGCTACCACATCCAGCTGTGCTGTGCTGTAACAGTTACATGTTTACCTGCAGGTTCTTTCCTCCTGCATCTGATGATAATTGCTTTTACTTGACTCAGTTGTGAGTGTTTCCTTAGGTATGACCATAATTACTGAATGTTTTAAATAAATCAAAGAATGAATACAGTCAAGAAACTCTTAGAATATAGAGAACTTTAAACACATTGAATATTTTGTCTCATGACTATGGTGTTCATTCAATAAAGGGGCAAGATATAATACTGGCTTTTAAACATCCAAGGTGGAACTTAATAGTTCTTATCATGAAATATTTTACTCACTACAGAGCTCTTTAATAGTTATTAATTAACACAGAAATCCCATAAATTGCTACATTTTGCCATTTGTTTAGCAGTTTTCCTCTTTATTACATATTCTCTTGCTTTCCATGAGGTAAAAACGTACCTCATATATGCCACTAATATATAACTGTTAATAAAAAAATTCAGGCCAGGTGGTGGTGGCATACATTTATAATCCCAGCACTCGGAAAGTAGAGGCAGGAGAATCTCTGAGTTTGAGGCCAGCCTGATCTACAGAGTGAGTTTCAGGACGCCAGGGCTACACAGAGAAACCCTGTCTCAACATACACATACCCCCCAAAAAGAAAGAAAATTCAGAAGCCAGTGTGATTCAGTGCTTTTAATTGTGGTAGAAGTAGGCAGATCACTAAGTTCCAGACCAACTTGGTCTACATAGTGAGTTACAGGCCAACCAAGGCTAAATAATGAAACTCTGTCTCCAAAAATAAACAAGATTACCAGTGTTAGGTGCTGGAGAGATGGCTCAGCAGTTAAGAGCACTTGCTGCTCTTGGTATATGACATGGGTTCAGTTCTTGGCATATACATAGCCACTCAAAACCACTTGTAACTCCCAGTTCCAGATTTCATGCCTTCTCTGACCTATACAAGCTTCAGACATAGGTAGTAATTTATATTTATTTGTGTTAATTTATATTAATGTACATTTAACACAACACACACACACCTGTGCAGGTACTCACACATACACATTAAATGAATATCAAAAGGGCTGTCTAGATGGCTTGATGGATAAGGGTGCTTTTGCTATCAAGCCTGACAACCCAGGTTGGATCCCCAAGATCCCCATGATGAAAGGAGAGAATTGACTGCTGCAAATTGTCCTTTGACCTCCACATGTACCATGACACCATTGCTCCTCACACACAAAAATTGAGTGGATAAAAATATTATATACATTTATAATATTATAAAATATAAAGGCACTATATGGCTCATGTTTTGATAAAAAAATGGAATTAGTTGTAAAAACAATTTTATTCAATATCTTTTTTATAAGCTGATTGCAACACTGAGTGTATTTATAGAGGAACTCTGGGGTTATTAAATATGACTTAGGTGGGTAGAAATGTGTAGAGCAAGTCTGTAGATAAAAGTGTCACTTCATAAGCATTTTCTGGTACCAGGTATTGTTCTTTGGCATCTGTTAGGAGCCTTATGGGATTTTGATGACTTGTTCTTACTGTGGAGGTTTTATATTTTAATAGTAGTTTTAAAAAAATCAGATTTTCTTTAAGTTCATAAATCAACCTCTAGAGTTCCTCACATTTCCAAACTATTATGAATACTTATTTGCTTTTTCTAGCTAAACCTTAACAAATAAGGAAACTAAAACTTTTTGAGAACTCTTGTAAAGGCCTTGGCTAGGCCTTGTGGGGAGTCAAATGTACTGTAAAACATGAAGTTCAGGTGAAGAGTTAAAATATGTTTTATTAGTAATATCCTGTACAAATTTATGTCACATTTCTCTTGTTTTAAAGGTATTAGTTGGTAAAGGATTTGATTGTTGTATTTATTACCTAAATAAATTGAACAGACACTTTATACCAGGCAAGATTAGGGATACAGAAATCACCAGATACAGTCTCTAGGTGATTATAGAAATGTGAAGATAACAGGTTTACACAGATTGTTTCCTCTTTCATCTTAACCCCATTTGAACTTGAAGATCCTTTCCAGTCGGTGAATTCCTGTGTTCTTTGTTTTGAATTAGCATTGTCTAAACATTGGTTACTTCGGTGTTTATTTCATTACAAAAATGTTGTCTTCGGCTTTTGAAGTGTGACTTTTAGACTCCTAGCTAGGAGTTCTAAAACCATGGTTCCCAGACCATCAGCAGCTGTCAGCTTGTTGGGAATGCCATTTCTCAAGGCCATCCTCAACTGCTGAGTCAGAAACTCTGGGGGCAGCACCCAGCAATCTGTCTTTACATGGATCTTGAAATTAAATCCTGGATCCTATAGTTAAATATCTTTTATAGTCTTTGCTATTCCTTTAGTCATTAATAAGAGGTAAATTAAGCTGTTATAGATTCAGTAACCCTTACTTAAAGGATCTGAGAAGATAGTTTAGGGAAAACTTGACATTATCTATAGATGTTGACAGTAATTATTTCCTAAGAGAAGGCTTAGGTATTTCCTTACCAGGTAAGTGATTCTTACCAAAAGATACCATTTGCTATTTTATTTTCAATAATCTGCGATCTAAATGCTTACCAGTTAAGAATATAAATAAATGGTGAATACAATTGTTAGGATACTAGATTAATTTAAAGAAAAACTAAAATGAAGTTTCATGTTTTCTTGAAAGCTGTCTTTTTTTTCTTAGTTCATTGTCCCACTTTAAAAGTAAATAAATCTTTGTTTACAGACAGTCCCTGGGTCTCCGGCCCCAATATTCCCCTAGTGGCCCGTGAGATCATGCAGCGAATGATCCAACAATTTGCTGCTGAATATACCTCAAAAAATAGCTCTACTCAGGACCCCAGCCAGCCCAATAGCACAAAGAACCAAAGCCTGCCGAAAGCATCTCCAGTCACCACCTCTCCCACGGCTGCAACTACTCAGAACCCCGTGCTCAGCAAACTTCTCATGGCTGACCAAGACTCACCTCTGGACCTTACTGTCAGAAAGTCTCAGTCAGAACCTAGCGAACAAGGTATGGTTTGATGTCATGGTCTCCTCTCTCCAATCAGAAGACTTTAATTTGGGGAGAAAGAAAATTACAAATAGGGTACCAGCAACAAGAATAGGATAAAAAATAATGTGATTCTAGCTGGTCATGGGTATATGCTTCTGTATGTCCCATCTACATGAGCTGAGGCAGAAACATTGTCTGGGCAGCATAGTGAGACCTTGTCTCTTAAAAAATAATGTCATTCTTAAATTGTCCTGACTACTCAGTGACAGAGAAGTACAGATAGCATTGTTGCACAGTCTTAACCCATCGTAAGATGGTGATTGTAATGGATACACCACCCAGGAAAGTCAGTCAGTTATTTTTAAACTTTAACATGAGAGTAATATAAGCATTTTCACTTTCTAAAATGATATATCAGATTCTTAAACCTTTAAAAAGGCAAATTTCTCTTATTTATCCTATATGTTCTAGTATTAGTACCTATCTGAGAAATACCCTTTGCTTGGAAGTTACACTTTAAAAATGAGATAAGTAAAAATACACATTGTAATTTCAAAAGAGTATCAGGCCAGGTGTGGTAATGCACACCTTTAATCCTAGCACTTGGGAAGTACAGGCAGGAAGAGGATCTCTGAGTTTGAAGCCAGCCTAGTCTACAAGAGCTGCATAATAAGACCTGCCTTTAAAAATAAAAATAAATAGTATTATAAATAAAAGACATTAGAATATACTTTAGATCACTAAGTGTAATATATACACATGAACTAAATAAGGAAATAATTTGAAGATATTTCCAGAATAAGTATTATAAAGGACCCAAATCAGTGAAAACATTAAGAGGTTATCAGTGTTGTTCAGATGTTTCTTGCATCTCCGAAGTGTGTTTTAAATAGATTGAAAATCCCTGCTGCTTTGTGTTTGCACAGTGTGCTCTCAGCAGGTTTGCAACTGAGGCACTGTTTGAACTTCTAAAGTGATTATAATTGGTGTATTCAAAACTTAAGAATAGGAGAAAAGGTATGTTATGGATGGATTTGTTGGAAAGAAATATCTTGATTTTAGAAATAAAATTTTTAAAAATAATCACTTCAAAAGGACCCATTTTTTTCTTACTTTAAGTAATTTATGAAGATGTCCCCTTTAATGGACTGGTGGTAGTTACTTATTGAAGTATGTATTTGAGTAGGCTTTCTTTTATTCTTCCTTTTCTGTTTGGATATGGCGAACAGTGAACAAAATGTCTTGTTTTGAGAGCAGCCCACACAAGAACCCTTCTGGCCCTGTTCACACTGACCAGTGCACCTTTGCTTACTGTGTTTTCAGAGTTGTGTTTTTTCGGGATTTTGTTTGTTGTTTTTCCAAGACAGGGTTTCTCTATGTAGCCTGGCTGTCCTGGAACCCATTCTGTAGACCAGGTTGGCCTAGAACTCACAGAGATTCACCTGCCTGTCTCTGCCTCCTGGGAGTGCTGGGATTAAAGACAAGAGCCATCACTGCCTGGCATTTTTCTGTTTGATTGAGGATTGTTGTCTTTACTACAGAATGGCATTTTCACTAAAAATCTCTTGACTCCAGATACTGCATCAGAAGCTTCAGATTTATAAAAGTGGCAACATAGAGATGTATCTATAGTGTTAGTAGTGGAGGCTAACTTATAGCAACTGTCTTGGGTTAGAAATATTCTAAGCACTACATTTACTTTGTAGATCTCTCCAGTTGGGTATTAGATATTTAATAAGATGCTACTTGGTTCTTTAACATAACAGTTGTTTGTAGATGTTTTAGTGATTTCTAAAAACTTTATATGAGGCTGGGCTCTTTTAATTTTAGAAGTTTAGTTGCATATTTCTAACAACTTGAAATATGGGGAGTTGCAACATCATCCGATTCAAGTTTTAAGTATATCCTATTCAGGATTTACCGTTGACGTAGATACCAAGACCTCCTGCTAGCCAGCTAGAAATTAAAATCAGAAGCTCTGAATTGTCTTTTCTTAACTCTGGATGGAATGACAACTTTCGAAGTTGTCAAGTTATGTCTATAAAGGGAAAATTAACTTTGATGAAAAGAAAGTCTTTAATTTTATGTATTAATACACAAATCTGTGATTCATCTCGTTTTTAGGTTACACTTGCAAGCTGTTATGATATTAAGATGTTTCACTTTCCTTTTTTTTCACTAAATTTGAACACCATTTTAAAATATTTTAATTTTTTAAAAACTCATAAACAAAATTTAGCTATTGAAATTTGAACTTGCAGGATCTTTCTTAAAAGATTTATCTTAAATACACACTTTTTGTATCAAAAGAATAGTTAGCTGGGTGGTAATGGAGCATGCCTTTAGTCCAAGCACTTGGGAGACAGAGGCAGGTGGATCTCTTGAGTTTGAGGCCAGCCTGGTCTACAAAGCGAATTCCAGGAGAGCCAGGGCTACACAGAGAAACCCTGTCTCGAAAAACAAAAACAAAAAGAATAGTTAAGAGCTTATAATTTGTATATATTTTAAGTGATTCATCTCTTCAGATTATCTTGTGTGTTTTTGGAGTTTAAAGTAGATAAATCTTGAGGAATTTGGGAATGTAGGGTTTTTTTAATATATTCATACATTTGACTAAAGGTTTAGAAAATGAAGTATAATAATTCTAGTGCAGAACCCATGCTGTATAACTGGTGTTTCCAATATCTCAATATATCTTAGCATCTTCTATAATGTTTTAACTTTCTTTTGCTCTGTTGACAAGATACTTAGCCTTGAAAAATACATGTATATTATATGTACAACAGTATAACATGCTGTGCTAAATTTGTTTCTTTGGAAGAAACTACCTTTTTTTTAATGTAATACGTCAGTATGACAAATGTTACCTAGGTATAACAGTATAACAAATGTTATTTCCAAATTTTTAGTCTATCCAGTTCATATTTGTTTCAGTTCTTAATGTCCTCAGGTATTTCTTTGTGTCTCTACAGACGGTGTACTTGATTTATCTACTAAGAAAAGTCCATGTGCTAGCAGCACTTCCCTGAGCCATTCTTCAGGCTGCTCCAGTACTCAAGGGAACGGGTAAGGGAAAATACTTAGAGCCTTCCACAGTTATATAGATAATTCATCAAAGGTGATTCAGCCAGTTTTCCTGAGCATTATAAAAACTTACTCTTCAGCTTCATAGTCTTGCAGGTTCAGTCTGTCAGTGAAGGAAAGTGTATCTTTGGGCCTTTTGTCAGTGTGTTGGAGTGTGGAACCTGTGCTAAGTAACTGCAAAGTGTAGAAGTGAAGAGAGTATTAATATGTGTTCAAGTTGTTGAGTGAAAAGTGGGCTCCAGTGTTTCATTTGGTCTCCTAGTGAGGTGTGTGTTAATGTGTGTTTATTTTTGTTTGTTTTGGTTTGGTTTTTGGTTTTATTGGCTCTTGACTTGAACTGCAGTTTTAATTCCATGGCAGTTCAGAAAATGTAATTGTATGTGATTTTGTTTTTAATAGAGTGTTGTAGGTAGGTGAGTAACCATCTTATATTGCCAAACATTATTATATACTCAGCTGGATAAATCTTAACCCCACAGTGAATTCTTTGACCACTTATTTTATAGTGTAAGAATTATATAACCCTCATGATGTGTATCTAGTAAACATTTTGGTAAACCAGATATTAATAAATATTTAGATACCATATTAGAAAATTGTAACATTATCTAGATATGAAAAATGATGTTGGTGAGTTTAAATTAGTTAATAGTGTATGCCTTAAACTTTTTAATACTGTTGATATGGGGAATGTTTTAGACACTGAAGGAATAACTAGACACTAAATGGACTTTTTCCACCCTACTCTTAATTACTTTAAAACTGAAGGATTCCTCTACTGACTTATAAAAATTCCCCTTATTTTCTCCTAAATTCCATTGTCTTCCTCCCCTCCTACTCTCTTCAGTCTAAAAACATTAAATTGTTTTCTTATGGTTTAATATAAGCTCTTCTCAGAATTTCCTTGTGTGTATACTAAATTAATCCAATATGATCCCAAGTTATTTGGGTCCCCTTTCAATACCAAAAACAAACATTTGAGTTGTGTAAGCATGTTCCTAGTAGAAGCCCGAGTACAATTTCCATAAATGAAGCCCTTGTTTAAGAATCACCTTAAACCTGGTTACCAGATGTATGTTCTGTATTGTTTAAGCTGCTGTGTTCATTCCTCTGAGTGGGAAGTAGTTTCTACTTGGTTTTGTTTCATGGAAGATAAATTCATAGCAGGACTGCCCATCTTTCAGTTGAGTATTCAGTGTTACTGTGTTAATGGTGGCAAGTCTCTGTAAAATCTGGGAGAATGTAGTTTATCATTTATTTCTGTAAAATTCTACTTTGGGGCCTGACTGATATAATCATTCCTTTTAGGAATGCTTTGCCAGCTGCCAGTCTTACGATCAATAACCTTTCTCTATTACGAAAATGAAAACTTCATGAATTAGGGGCTGGGAGATGACTCAGTCGCTGAAGCCTGACACACACACACACACACACACACACACACACACACACCTACCCACCCACTCCTGAGTTTGGATCTCTATCACCCACAGGTGGTAGGGCTACCAACCATGTCTGTAACCCCATAGCCGGGGAGGGAGTGGGCAGAGACAGAAGGATCACTGGAGGTCTTTGGTCAGCCTGCCTGCTGAATTGGTGAGCTCCAGGTTCAGTGAGAAAAAAGCTTCTCTTCCCCCCCCCCCGCCCCCCGAAAAAAGAAGAGCGGGGGAGAAGAATGACCAAGGAAGGAAGACACCTGACACATACAATACCTTAAAACAACTACAAAATCTAGGAGTTAACTGTATAAGTGATTGGTAATTGACTTTAAACATTATTTCAACATAAACATATGGTATTTTAAGAAAAAAGATTTGTCTTAAAGAAGATTGCTACCAAGTTATTTATACTTCTGGTTATATTGGCTCTGAGTATAACTTAATAAACTTTTGGGTAAAATAAAATGTCACTTTGTGGAAGTGTGGTACTGTGTCTGCCTACAACCAGTGGGGTTGTAATGAAGAAGTGTGGTAAGTTATCAGCTTTGCTTGATTGACTTCCTCCCTCACCTTGGGACTGGTTGTCATATATAGGTTTTTTCCAAGCAGTACAAGAAATGTCATTTGAAATTGTTTAATTTTTAATAATAAACTTTAACTTGTTTGTAGCATAAATGAGCAATTATCTGTAGGTTTCACCAGTGTGAATGCTGCCAGCTTTCTAGCTAGTTGTTATGAATGTTGAATGCATTATATTAAAATAAATAATTTGGCTTACTCTTTTATTACTGTGCTTGTTTAGTGGTAACGTCACGTTGGTAAACAATTCTGTATAGGTAATGGAGATACTGATGATTACTTTGTAATGAATGGTTAAGGTGCTATTTTCAAACAGTTGCGCGAAACTTTTTCTCCGAACATTTGTGAACCCAACCAGAGACTGCCAACAGGTTTAATTTTTCTTTGCCCAAAAAATTCCTGGTTTTTTTTTTGTTTGTTTTTTTTTTTTTTTTTCTTTTTTTCACTTTTTTCCTTTTTGTGATCAAGTTTTTTAACTAACTGCTGAGACCATGTGTTTTTTTTTAATTTTAGAGAAAAATAAATAAATAACACAAAGTGATGTTACCCAAGCAAGGCCTTCTAATAAAGGAGTGGTCCCCTCACCCACCCCTCCCTTCCTGTGCAAGTCCTGCTCACATCAGTTTCCTTCCATCCAATTAGGCGACCTGGGAGACCCAGCCAGTACCGCCCAGATGGACTTCGGAGTGGTGATGGGGTACCTCCAAGAAGCTTACAAGATGGAACCAGGGAAGGTTTTGGACACTCCACATCACTCAAAGTTCCACTGGCTCGATCCCTGCAGATTAGTGAAGAGCTACTGAGCAGAAATCAATTGTCCACAGCTGCCAGCCTTGGGCCGTCTGGATTACAGAATCATGGACAGCACTTAATATTATCCAGGGAAGCCTCTTGGGCAAAACCTCATTACGAATTCAACCTCAACCGTATGAAGTTCAGGGGAAACGGTGCACTCAGCAACATCAGTGACCTTCCTTTTATTGCAGAGAACTCTGCCTTTCCAAAAATGGCACATCAAACAAAACAAGATGGAAAAAGAGACATGAGCCATTCATCTCCTGTAGATTTAAAGATACCACAAGTTCGAGGAATGGATCTTTCTTGGGAGTCTCGCACTGGTGATCAGTACAGCTATAGCTCTTTGGTAATGGGTTCACAAACGGAGAGCGCGCTTAGTAAAAAATTAAGGGCTATTCTTCCAAAACAAAATAGAAAAAGCATATTAGATGCTGGACCTGATTCTTGGGGCTCAGATGCTGAGCAGTCTACCTCTGGACAGCCATATCCCACATCGGATCAAGAAGGAGACCCTGGCTCCAAGCAGCCTCGGAAGAAAAGAGGGCGCTACAGACAGTACAACAGTGAGATACTGGAGGAAGCCATCTCGGTGGTTATGAGTGGAAAAATGAGTGTTTCCAAAGCTCAGAGTATTTATGGGATTCCCCACAGTACACTGGAGTACAAAGTAAAGGAGAGGCTGGGCACTTTGAAAAACCCTCCAAAGAAAAAGATGAAATTAATGAGGTCGGAGGGGCCAGATGTTTCTGTAAAGATTGAATTAGATCCCCAGGGAGAGGCAGCACAAAGTGCAAATGAATCAAAAACTGAGTAGGAATACTGTAGAGTGCCAATTACTGTACAAACTGGGTGAGCACTACTGCATCATTGTCCAGCTGTCACTGCACCTGACTTCATTACTGTGACACTCGCTTCTTTGCAGATTTTGCATAGACTTGTGCACAGAGGTGAAAGGTGCATTCTGAATGTTGCATATTTTAAATTTCCATGTGCAGTATGGCTCGGAATATTGTTTGGCCTTTTGCATGTTTCTCTATACAGAGAATTGAGTTACCTCACAGACCAGATACATGGAAGTGGACTCCTTGCCTATAGAGCCTGCATGCTTTTCTTTATTTCCTTTTTTTTTTCCTTAAGTTATGTTTGTCTTTACTTTAAAAAAAAAAAAAAAGAAGAAGAAAAAGAAGAAAAAAAAGCCCCCTTTTAGAAATCACCTCTGTTATACTGGGAGCTTTATCATTACAAATTGAAAAGCCATCTTACAAAAATGTTCACATTTTTCTTCTATGATTCAACTAATTGAAGGGTTAAACTAAAACAAACAATGAACCTTTGACTTTAAGAAATTTGGTTTCTCGATAAATACTTGGGTCATTTATAATTATACTTTATCATTTTCTTTTCATTATTAAATTTACTTTCTAAATTAGCAATGTCTTAGTGCTCACCCAGAGGGGAGGCGGTGGAGATGTGCACACACTACCTTCAAAAATGTTTCAGTTCATTGCTTGGAACACTACCTTTGCTATAATTTCATTTGAGATTTTTCTAAGGGTAGAATTTGCTCTCACCAACAAGTGAGATTATAGCCTTATCTCATGGAGGACGCGCTCCCTTCTTACTCAGGAGCAGTCAGGGTACATTTCATAAACAATGGAGGATGCCTCGTTTTTGCAAACTTAGGTTTCTTTATATTTTTCAGTGGTTTTATGGAAGTGGTCATGTACTAACCAACAACTGAGTATTGTTGCGGCCAGTAGTTTTAAGATATCCAAGCTGTGTTTATTGGGAATCAGAGAATAGACAAAGCAATGTGTATTAGTTAGCAATTATGGCATAGCTAAAATGATGCTAAGAGTTTTCAGCCTTGATAATTTCTACATAGATGAAGGATCTAAGTTTTTAGTAAGAAAAAAATCACAATTCCAAGGTGACCTAATATGATTAGGTTGCATGTTGATTCTGTTAGTAGTTCAATTGATAGTTTAGCTCACTGGGGTTTCTGTTTTTAACTAATTCAGATACTGCTACCAGATTGGGAGAGGTTGGATTTTAGATTTTAGTTAATTTTGTTTAGCTGAACTTCTTTTCCCCTTGTTTTTATGGCATCCTACATAATATCCCTTTCTTGACTTTTTCTGGTTGTTTAGCACACATTCAGGCCCTTTCTGATCATGTTTGTGTAAGCACTCCTTAAAAAACATCTTAAGCTTTGTTTGAGATGGGCACATGAAATTGCAGTAATTTAAGTTTGGAAGATTTATTTTCGACAGATAATTGCAAGAATACCTGATAAGTAAAGCCAGTGGAATTTAATCTCTTACTATGATCAGATTAAAATTACTATTTTGTGCAAAGTAAAATCCACACCACTTATACCCTGTATTCTAATCTGCTGAGAAAGGTGATCAGGACCTTCTAAATGCTTAGCCAAACCCCAAATAATTGCCATTTCTGAGTAAAATAAAACAAGCATTCAGTGTTGATTAGGTAAAGATTGGTTATTTCAGGAGAATACTAACAACTTGAGAAGTAGTAGGAATAAGTCCAGACAGGCACAAATTCCTGCCTGAAAACTTTGAACCCATTAATTCAATTAGGTAACAGGTAGATTTTTCACTTGCAACCTGTGTGTTCAAAGGTTAGGCACACCATTGCTGCTGTTAAAATTAAGGCACTACTCATTTTTGACATAGGTTGGGTGTGGATTCCTCTTTCGATTTGGTTGTTTTGTAAAGCAATGTAATCAGTGGATGACGCCTGTTTCTTCTTGGCTTGTTAGCCTCAACAGACAAAGAGTTTGGTAGTGTTAATATGACTGCAATATTTCCTGGCCTAGCTGGAAGTTGCAATAAAAATACAATGTGAGATGCATGATTTTCATCTGCAGTTGAAGGAAGTTGTGTGAGGTTTGCTGAAAGCAAAGGCTGAGCTTATGAAGGAAACCTCCTTTGTTCCCTCTCAGTTTGTCAGCACACAGTTAATTGCAGTCATGGTTCCTTTTTGCACAATGCTTGGGGTAGTCAGTAGCCCAAAATTGTTGCAAAAAGATCCTTTGAGAAATTAATTTGTGCTTTTATTCCCTCTCAGAAAGACATCATTAAAGGCCCATCTAAAAAATCTGGCCCTAAAAGTTGAATTTTTGTACTTTTACTCTTCAGAGAGGTTTAATCCTTTGTGGTAGTTGATAGTGATGTATGAGTTGAGTTATGTAACCCTTGTCATTGTAGTGTAATGGGAGTGATCATTTTACTAACATAAATATTTTCTATGTGTGTTTCAGTGGATGACAATCGAGCAGCAGAAGAATGGTGTGCCTACCCTTTAATGCTGCAGTTTAAATAAGAGAACTTGTATTGTGTCATTTCAGACTGTAGGCTGAGAGTTGTAAATAGTGAAAATTGAGTACTTCTATTATTTGTTTTGGTTAGAAAGTGAATTTTAAAAACAAACCAAACTCTGAAATTCTCAGATTAAAGTCCTGAGACCTGAAGATTGTAATATTCATGTCTGTGAAGCTTTTTAACATTACACTTGAGATCAGTCATGACTTGATATTCAGGTAAATTTTCTTTTCCAAGAAGCTTTTGCATAAGCATATTTTCTCCAAAGGTTGGTTGGTTGGCTGGTTTCTATTTTTTTCTTTTCTTTTCCTTTCTTTTTTCTTTTTCTTTCTTTCTTTTGCTATTGTGTTGTTTTGTTTGAGTATAGATTGTTTTAAAGCACTAATTGCATTACATTGGTAACTGCAATATAAAATAGCCATTATTGTTTTGTGAAGCATGGTTGAAATTAGATAGTGGTCCCTTTTAAAATTCATGAGCCTCTCGGAAAAAAAAAAAAAAGACTAAAAAAAAAAGACAAAAGCTGCTGAATATTTCAAAAGATATATATTTTACCTTATTGTAGGTTTGTAAAGTTAGTTTGTAATATTCAGGTGCACTTTTAATGTTAAACTTTGTGTTCAGAGTTCCATTATACTACATATTTCTTGGAGGTGGCTGTCAGTCTTCATACCACAGTGATCACTTAATATTTGATTTCTCTCTTGATTTGCCACTCTGCTGTTTGGCACTTTCAGTGTAGATAGTCTAGTTTGGAGACGTCCTCATAAATGTGTGATGGAGATTGGTCTACTTGCATGCTTAATTTCTGCCAATCAGAGTTTTGCATGGCCCAGACAACAGTTGACCATTTTTATGGTATGGGAAAGTATAGTTCACAATTGCCTGTCACAGATGCCTTTTTCCTCATATTTTCCAGTAAGGCAAATGATGAGATTATTAAAATTACATAACATTATTTGAACTAATGGTAGGAAATAATATACTTAATATAAATGCTTGCTTTTTAGTGCGAGAACATTGATATCACACAGTAGGTAAGCTACAGTACTGTGAACTTTAAACAGTTGTAGGAGAGGTATAGTTGGGGTAGACGACACCCCAATAAAATACTTTATCATTAGCATTCCTGTTTCTGAAAGAGCAGAATCAGCAGGCATGACCCAGTATAGTATATTATTTTACTTTGTTTGGCAGGCTTTCCAATGACTGAATTATATTGTGATGAGCTATACACTTTTATTCTGCTCCCCAAATACCATGAAGGACAAGGTCTCTCTTTCAGGAAAAAAATATTTATATTTGTGTATAATACTTTTTAATATAAGTTTGTTGTTATTCTGAAGTTAGATGTTGCTTGATAAACCTTTGCTGCAGCAGATCATGAATATGAGCAAGGCTTTGTGTAATAGTAGGGTCCATATGTGAAGTTAATTGCTATTCAGTTCTGGTGAGCAAGCTCAGAGGTGTGAAGTGTGTATTAGCTTTATTTGATACAGTTTTACTTTGCAACATTGAAGTGCTTTAGAACTCTGGTTATCTTACAAATCATTACCTCAACCAATTGGCATTTCTATTCCCTGTGTTTTACCTTAGCTGTAATACGAGCTGTTTGGGATCAGATAGCAAAACATTAAGTGGCACAATGAGGTGTTTAGTTCCCAATTTTCTGGAGAGAACTCTAAATCAGACTAAAAGTGACTACCTGCTATGGCCCATATCCTAACTACCTTCTGTCATTAGGCAGTACATGGCAACCTTTGAGCTGCTAGTGTGTTCTCTGTCTACCCCAAGTAAGCACATGTTGCCAGACCTGGTTCTAAGCCTTTGTGATCCTTTTACATTTTATTGCCCTATGATGGTGAAGCTTAGATTTGTTTGATTATTTTCATAAAACAAATTGTTAGTTCAGTATCAGAACCTGAAATTATTTTGAGCCATCAAAGCATATGTATGACAAATTAGTGTTACTTTATTTGAGAACTATTTCATCCTAGTAGCTTTCATTTTGAAACACATTTTTGGTTCTGTAATCCTTTATTTAACCAAATGCTTAAGGTTGTTTTCACATCTCCATTCTTGTATTTATTTGGGTTGCTGTCATTGGTGATAGAATATGACAATAGGTTGGATTGCCCCACTTAATATTTTATTAACAGATTGAAAGTTACAGGTTAAGTTTTAGCCTTCAGGAAGATGTCACACATTGTTTTTCTTGTTCCCTTTCTATTAGAATTAAATTTTCATTAATACTCTGGTCAATCCAGTATTATTCAAAGCTTGATGGCTTTAGCTGTATAGTCCATTTAGGAGACTATTGAACTATATAGGTCTTTGGTTTTTTGTTTTTGTTTTGTTTTGTTTAAAATCTAATTGCTTTAAAAAATCTACTGAAAAAGATATATATATATATAATATTTTATATATATATATATAAAAATTGTGGTACAAGGAACGCAGACCTCCATACTCTTATTTTTGATTAATTCTGCCCTTGAGACTTGAAGATTTGTGAACATAGTGACAAGGGAAAGTAAGAGGAAATTCTTTCCATGTCCTCTTTTATTCCAACTTGCACGACGCCCTTAAAAGAAGCAGACATTAGCCCTGTGGAATAACTCCACTGAGTGCTGTAAATGTTAAAAAGGATCTTGGAGCAGGGGCTGGAACATAGGATGGACAGGTGTAAACTTCAGAGGAAAAGATCAGCTGCCTCCAGCTGTATTAGATAAACTAAGAATGAGTCTCAAGACACTTGTATTAAAATTGGATCATGTGCATTTGATAGGAAAATTTTATGTTTGAAAATGAGAATTGAAACTAGTGTTTATTTGGTAGACAGTAAACAGCAGTTAATTTTGCAACTGTTTGGGAGGTAATTTTTAAGATTTCCAGTTCATTTAGAGCTGTATTCATTTTTTTTAAAGCATGAAAAGCAAGCACTTTTAGTAAACCATAGATTTATTGGATGTAGCAAATATTCATAATATTTAATCTTTATTGTTTGAATGTGAAAATGAACTCTTTACTCCTTGAACTGTCATCGAGCAGGCTCAAGATATTCTCAACACTGGAAATGACCCTACACACATACCAAATAAATAATAATCTAAAGCAGTGAGACATTTGAAGATTCATACCTCTTAAACTTCTTAGATTTGTCTTGAAAAACAGTTTGTGAACCTATAACCAGTATTAGTGCAGTCTTGGGTTCCTTGTTCTGCATAATTGCACCCTTTCTCAGGTATGTCCTGAAAACATAAATTTTTCAATCTCTTTGGAGATTAGAGTCTCAGTGGATAGTGTGTTAGGGATGGGGGTGGGGGGTTGGGAGTAGTTGGACACAGGATACTGACACAGTAGAGCAGGGATTTTTAACATTCAGTAGCCAAATAGAATTTCAGTCTAGAATATTTTTGCCCCCACAGAATGAACAGAATGATTCCTATTTGGTAATAAGCAGTGCTACACTCCTGAAAGTCTTTGATCCGGGTGACTTTTTCCTGCGTGGTGGTTGGGTGTATAGCAAGCCTCACTCACTGTCATTAGGAAAGCACTTCCCCAAATGTTTGAAGTTCTAGAAAAGGGATAAGTCAGCACTTTTCTGTTGAAACACTAAAGTCTTAATTTATCTTCAGAGTCTTAGGTACTGTAAGTTTTAGGATGATGATTTTAAAAACCATAACTACATGATATGGGGTCAAATCACATTTATATAAATAATCCTTATTTTAACAAATGACAACATTTTGTACCTTTCTAGTAATTCTAAGTAATTGCCTCATTTTTCCCATTTCATTTAAGCAATTCAGGCTTAGGAATTTGGAATTTGAGAGAAAGGGGGAAATTCCCCAAATGAAGCAAGCTATCAGACCATTTTAGAAGTATAAATCACTAAGGAAATGGGTAGAGATTCTCTCCCTTTGAAGTCTTCAGGGAATGAGCAGTATTTAGAATCTTTGGCTGAAATTCAAGCCTTTTTACTGTGTAAATTTTTAATACTAATTCACTCACATGCTTTTTACATCAGAGGACTGATATGGATCTTAGTGGTTTTAAGTTGTGGAAGGGTATATTTCTAAAACCAAGGGGGGGTTGATTAACTAGGTTAGTATTACCAGCATTAGTGAGTTTAAGGAATCTTAGTATGTAATAGCGAAGTGTTTGATTAAAAGTCTAATCCTATATTGCTAGTCAAAATTAGTTACATTCTGATCTAGGAAAGATATAGTCCTTGGATATTGATATGCTGTGCTGTCAAAAAGGCAGACCAGAAGAAACCTTTGTCCGACCCCCACGTGTGCTTGTTGTGATGGGATGTACACTTAGCAGTGGCTTGTTGCTACTTTGGGGGAAATGCATAAACTATACATTGGAGCGTTTGCGTATAATTCTTTATGACCTCCACTTGAAACTGTCAGACATTGGTATTTTATCAGTCCACACTGTTAAATAAAGCTAATGTTTTAGAAAACCAACTTGTACACACTGTTTAAAAACCCTCAGGGACAGTTTTCACACTTTTCTCACTCAATTCAGGTACTTTGATGCTATTCTTAAACCTAACAGTGACTTGTGTTTTTCTGTTTTGCTTTTATTTCAACGTGCTGGTAGCACATCTTTGATGAATGTCAACTTAAAAACTCAGTTCAGGTATCCAGGTATAACTCAGCCAAACAGATTTTAAAGCTGCATAACTTTCCAGCACACGGTGCCTCACACTCTTATAGTGGCATTCTATAGATTCAGTTATAACTACTGAGCAGATAATACGGGGGTTCCTGTTAACGGTGTATTTTTTTAAACATGCATACATGTATAGCCACCACATACACACACTTAAACTATATATTTTTAAATGCCACTAATAGCCAGCACAATGAAAATAAGTGACATTCCTCACTGCTTCTGTATACTATAACAGATGCAGTTTCTCTTTGCTGTGGCTCTTATTTCTTCATCATGACTACTACTAAATTCAAGCACTGGTCCTTGGTTGTCTGACCTCTACATTCTATGTATGCAATGTCTTCAGAGAATCTGTGCACTGGACACTGTGATGGAACCATTGGGCCGGAAGTGCTTTGAGTTTACCAGTAGTGATTCTGCCAAAGTTGGTATTTTAACATTAAGTATGTAAAATGTCAAACACGCACACGCACGCGCACACATGCGCGCGCGCGCACACACACACACACACAACAAAAAAACAAGCAGAGGTCTAGGTCTGCATACAGCAGAAAGTTTTTATCTCAGTGTATTTTAGAGCCTCAAAGACCTCAGTGACAAGTTCTTTCTGATGGTAACTTGTCTTTTAACACTTGTTTTCCACAGTGCTGCCTGTGGTTAGCAAATAAGGCCTCCCTCTGCTTTAGTATTTGATATCTTACATCCGAAAGAAACTCTATAAAGCCCATAGCCTTTGAAGACATGGAAAATGGCATTTTTTCAGATTTCCAGAAGTTTAGTGTCATGCTACAAAACAGGAACCCCCTTTACTCTATGGACCTCATTTCAATATACTGTTTACAGTTTGACGGAATTGTATAATTTAATATTTCTCTTGTACTGTAGTTTATATTTATTTACAGATTTTTGTACTGTGTGATTTGAACTTTTTGTTCTTGCTATAATCATTTGTTTATGTAGTAGAGCACTTATGATCACAAGTTAAGTTTTTGGGTTTGATTGCACTACATTAAATTTTTAATGCAGTTCTGATTTTGACTGGACTAAAATAAGCTGTGTCTTAATGTATGTGATGAGTACTTAAATTTTAATCCATGTGGTTCCCCTTTTTTGTTTTTTTTTTCTTTTCTCTTTTTTTTAACATTGTGTGTCAGAAGCACTAGTTCTTTTGTGCATGTGTAAGACTTAATGGTTCCATTGTATTATTTGACCATGACATTTTGGAGAAACATTCCCAACTGTAATGTTGTGTATGGTAGTTCTCACTGGATGCTAGAATTTAAAAACCACTATTCTTCTAATAAATTTTGTTGTGAAAACCTGTTTTTAAAGCTTGGTTTCTGCTGCTTAAGATTTTAGTGCTTCTTAACAATTTACAAAAAGGGTAAAATGGGTACAATGAAGTGCACATGTTGGTCGTCCTTTGACTCTTTCCCGATAGAAACCTTTTAGATTATTAGAAATTATGCTACAGAAATTATAGTTCTATATTCTAGTGCAGACACTACCTTGTCCCGCGTGTGCTCACTGACTTGATACTACCCCTGGATTACATTCGTTTTCTTTATTGAATTGTTTACTTAAAAACTAATGTTTTCAGCTAAACCAAGATAGGTTGGGTTTTATAATGCCAGCTTCTACTTAAAAGTCAGGTTTTCACTAAGTGGTGATGATGCATGCTTTTAATCCCAGCACTTGGGAGGCAGAGGCAGGTGGATCTCTGTGAGTTTGAGGCCATCCTGGTCTACAGAGCAAGATCCAGGACTGCCAGAACTGCACAGAGAAACCTGTCTCCAAAAAACAAAACAAAAAGGTCAGATTTTCATAATTAGAGTAATAATTTCTTATTAGGATTGATTGCCAAAACAGAATGGATGACTTGTTTGCTCTTGAGGTACAAATAGTAAAGCATCATTGTCTACCATTAAGAGTGTTGTACTTCTAGTTTTTGGGGAGGATGCTGATGGACATACCATGGTGTTTGGAAGCTCAGGGTGTAAAGAAGTTGTACATTATAAAGTGGTTCCTGTTGTAAAGGGGTTAGAAGAGCTAAATTATAGAGCCTAAAGATTAGAAATATGAGCAAAATATTTCAGGAAGCTTTTTTCAACCTCACAACACAATTAAATATAAACAGAAAATTTCTATTCATAGATGGTCTTACAGTGCATAGTTGATCTCCTAATGGCTTTATTGTCTGAGACAGATTGACTGTATAGCTGTCTGTCTTTTCAGTCTGGTGTTTGGAAAAGTGAAGATTTTGATTGATAATACACATGTTTGTTGGCTTCATCTTCTTGTTCAGTTATGACATGTTTGTAGACTATTCTTCTGGAAACCTAATTATGTGTACATTCCAGGGCCTATTTCCTGTCATCTCTTCCACTATCCCCTTTAAACTGGTGGCCAGATCAGTGTACTAAGACTTCATGCAAACAGCCCATGTGAACTTGGGCTTCAAGTTTGTACTTGGCTGTGGTCTGACTTTTTTTAAAGTGACATCTTTTAAACCAGAATTTCTCTGATTATGCTTATATTTGAGGGCTAGTTGAGGCATCCTGGTGTCTTAACAGGTGTGGGAATTAGGAAAATTCTCTAATAACAGACTAAGAGTTGCATAAGGGAGATGCAGTGGAAGCAGTGGCTTGACATATCCTGAGTTGTATTTTCTTCATGAATTTCTTCATGAAACATTTGTATTCAAATACGAAAACACACCTAGATCAGGTGGTGCTAGGTATTGTAATGGGTGAGGAACAGTAGATTATAAATAGCTCTTGTTATTATCAGAGTCCACAACATCATTATTTGCTTCCAAAGGTAAGCACTGTAACAGAATTGTTACTCAGCTTACAGTCTGTTGCACTTTCTGTTGTGTGTGCTTGAGTGAAATGTTTTAGTATGTATTCAGACTGCATTTACAACTGAAGAGTTGACTTTAGAGATTAATGAAAATTAATGATAAAACATTGTAAAGAAAAAAAGCATACTGCAGCTTTGTTTGGTCAGTGTTCACATAAGTTCCAGAAAGAAAGCCAGTGTCAGAACTCTTTAATGATTAAAGCTGAACTTGTGGTACAGTGGTGAGTCTTTGCCTACCATGCATTGGGTCCTCAGCTTGATGTGCGTGCAGTATAAAATATATATATATAAAACAAAAGAAGCATCTAAGTCTTAGATTCTGAGTCTGAAGGTTTTATAAGCATGCAAGAATACTTTCTAGTGTTCATTGATTAGTACTTTATTTAAATATTCAACACTTAGATCACTTGTGTTTTATTTGTGAACTAAGGGTGTTTGGCTTTTAGGTCTTTTTTTTAAACCTTGAATCTTGTACAGATAATTTTTAATTAATTGTGAAATAAATACACATCTGCTTGAATATTGGGAAATAATTAGCAATCCTTTATAGAATAATAAGGCATTAGAAACCTGGTTATATCATTGCAGTATTTTCTCAATGAAAAAAATATTAAAGTAGATTTCAACGTTATTTTCAATATCTTATGTTCAAAACTAGTCTACTATGTTAAGTGTTTATTATGAACTATAAGTGAATGAGATGGTACTTTTACAAAAGTCATCAAGCAGTCACTTTTTATTCTATTACTTTATTATTTTATTCTATTATTTTATTTGTTACAGTTTCTTTGTTGGATACAGGCTAGTTCTACCGTAAATATTCAGCCATAACATAGGCCTGGCGGGGGCGGGGGGTCATAGGCTATATTCAGTTTTAGTTAAAATTAACCTTTTAAGAATGTACAGAACATGCCCGGGCGATGGTGGTGCATTCCTTTAATCCCAGCACTCAGGAGGTAGAGGAAGGCGATCTCTGAGTTTGAGGCCAGCCTGGTCTACAGAGTGAGTTCCAGCTAGGGCAGTCTCCAAAAGCTGCACAGAGAAACCCTGTCTCGAAAAAACAAAACAAAACAAACAACAAAAAAAAAGAATATACAGAACAGGGTTCTACTCCAGAGCAGTGTGATAATTTATACATGTGAAACTTGAATGTATTCTCTACTTTCAAAGTGTCTTGCAGGAACCCAGCCCTCCTCCCCTTTTTAATTGTTGTTAAAATGTTTAAGGCAGGTGTAGTAGCATAGTTCTTAACTCTAGTACTTAGGAAGCAGGAGGATCATGAATTCAAAGCTAGTTGGGGCTACATGATGAGACTGTCTCAAAATGTGGGAAAATTGTCATCCTAGCCTTTTTTTTTTCCATTTTATTTATGTGTATGAGTGTTTTGTATGTATGTATATCTGTTCACCACTTACTTGCTGTGGAGGCCAGAAGAGAGCATCCAATCTGAAACTGGAGTTAGCATTTATTGTGTAGGTGCTGGGGAATGAACCCAAGGTCTATGGAAGAGCAGCCAGTGCTCTTTAACTAATTTCTTTTCTTTTCTTTCTCCCCCTTACCCCTGTGCATTGGTGTTTTGACTGCATGTACATCCATGTAAGGGTGTCAGATTCCCTGGAACTGGAGTTACAGACAGTTGAGAGCTGCATTCTAGGTGCTGGGGATTGAACCCAGGTCCTCTGGAAGAGCAGCCAGTGCTCTTAACTGCTGAGCCTTCTCTCCAGCCTCCCCTTAACCATTTTTCAAGTACACAGTTAAGTACATTCTTATTGTACAATCAGGCTTGGTTAACTTGGCTGACTAACGTGATTCCTGGTACCATTCTAATCTTTCATTCTTGAGGTGAAAACATGAATGTTAGGATTTATTTAATTTAATAAATAAATTTAAGGGATTTAGTTTTGTTCATAAAATAAATAGCCTTTAACACAATTCCAAGCCATTACACTTATCTGTACTACTATAGCATGATTCACACAATCTAAAATGAAAATGAAGGATTTTACCATTAGATTCAGCTCAACTAATTAAATTTCAATATCAGTTTGATTCAAGCAAACATGTCAATCAAGGAAGTGAATAATATCTATTATTAAAAGCCATGGGACTTGGTTGCAGAACAAAAATTATAAATTGAAGCCTTTTAAAGTCCCAGTAAACCTGAATAGGTAGGAAAAGAGGAGGTTTCTAAGTCTGATAAACAGAATTTGATAGGCCCAGTTTTAAAGTTCTAGCCTTCTATTCCATTGCTACACAGTTTTGACAAGCTGCCAAGCCCATTTCTGTCCTCTGTACAAAGGGGCTGCGGTACCTGGCATGTCTAGTTGCTATGGAACCTAAATTAGACCCTGCATGTAAAATAGCACTAAGGCAGACTCTTACTGCACACATGGAAGTGCCCAAGAAATTAAAGCAGAAGTGAATTCCTAGGAGGTGTCATAATTTACTGTGAAAGTAGGAAGAAATCAGATTGCTCTGTCTTGTGAAGAGCGTTAGAACTTTGAAGATGAGGCAGACATGTTTATGTTGGACTGAGACATGGGCAATCTTATTTTAACCCCAGTTGAGGACTGTGGTTTGTGGTGATATTTCATTTGTGCTGAAATGTGATATTTTATTTGTATGTCAATGAATAAAATTTGCCTGGAGATCAGAGGTCATAGCCAGTGTAAACAAAAGTCAGGTGGTGGTAGCACACGCCCTTAATCCGATCACATGGCAGGCAGAGTCTCTGTGTGTCCAAGGACACAGCCAAGCATGGTGACACATGCCTTTAATCCCAGTATCAACCATAGAGACCTGGATGTCTGTATAGACAGGCAGTGACAAGGAAGTGATGTGGCTGGGCTTAGAGCCAATGAGAAGGCATAACGGCAAGGCAATAAAGGTGCAGGTTAGACAGGAAGAAGCTGGTTTGGTTCTCTTGGGAAGCGACTGGTGTGGTGAGCTAAGGTTAGTTTGGTGGCTATCACTATTGCACTGATCTCTATGGCTTGCACCACTGTATTTGGCTCTGTGTTTCTTATTTAATAAGACTGTTTAGAAATTCGTCTACAGTGGTTGAAACCTGAAAAAGTGCTTTTCTGAATTTTGTGATTCTGTTTTGGGACAGTTAAACCAATCATTCCTTGTTTCTTTAAAAAAAACAAAAACAAAAACAAGCAAACTAAATCAAAATAGAATCTGTATCAAAGTAGAAGATACAGTTTTAAAAGTCTGTAGAGAGCTAGAAAGATGACTTGTCAATACTGGCTGCTCTTCCAGAGGACCAGGGTTCATATTCTCAGCACCCACACATCAGCTCAACAGCATCTGTAACTCCAATCTCAGGATCTAATGCCATTCTGGCCCCTGCAGGCACCAAGTACACATGGTGCACATACATACATATTTACAAGCAAGCACACATAAACCAATTTTTTTTTAAACATTAAGCAAGCCAGGCAGTGGTGGTGCACGCCTTTAATCCCAGCACTTGGGAGGCAGAGCC